>JAQQSJ010000042.1:0-279020 GCA_028644305.1 Xerus rutilus
CCATGCCGTTTTTGTTGTTATAGCTTTGTAGTATAATTTAAGGTCTGGTATTGTGATGCCTCCTGCTTCACTCTTCTTGCTAAGGATTGCTTTGGCTGTTCTGGGTCTCTTATTCTTCCAAATGAATTTCATGATTGCCTTTTCTATTTCTATAAGGAATGACATTGGGATTTTAATTGAGACTGCATTAAATCTATATAGCACTTTGGGTAGTATGGCCATTTTGACAATATTGATTCTGCCTATCCAGGAGCATGGGAGATTTTTCCATCTTCTAAGGTCTTCTTCAATTTCTTTCTTCTGTGTCTTGTAGTTTGCATTGTAGAGGTCTTTCACCTCTTTTGTTAAATTGATTTCCAAGTTTTTTTTTTTTTTTAGGCTATTGTGAATGGGATAGTTTTCCTAATTTCTCTTTCAGAGGGTTCATCACTGCCTCCATTTTACCTCCAGCTGTTTTTTTGGGGGGAAGGGCATGGGGGGAGTTGGAAAGGGGCCAGATGCCGTAGCTTCACCTTAGAAGGTATAGTTCAACTTATCCCACACCAACGGATTCCTAGAAATTCCATTGAGATAGAAGTCACTTTTTTCTATCAAATTTATTTCCCATCCTGTGATATGCAAATGTCTTACCAGAGGTTTAATACTTGTTTACTAGGCCCAAGTAGCATAATACTATCAATGAAATGGACCAGTGTGATATCTTGTGGAAGTGAAAGATGCATGCATATTAAATTATGACACAGGGCTAAAGAACTGATATATCATGGAGGTAAGACAATGAGGTATAGTGCTCATCTAAACACAAATAGTTTCCAACATTTTTTTGTTTGCCACAGAAACTGGAAAGAAAAAAAGAAGCATTGCCTTATCAGTAGTCATACGGGAGGTATGAAGGAGATGAATTAATTT
The DNA here is from genome assembly GCA_028644305.1 of Xerus rutilus. Lineage (NCBI taxonomy): Eukaryota > Metazoa > Chordata > Mammalia > Rodentia > Sciuridae > Xerus > Xerus rutilus. Next base: position 910 of record JAQQSJ010000042.1, read on the forward strand.
ACTCAGGCTACGAAGTTCCATCTGGAGTGCCTGCTGCACTTGGAGTCACCATCTAAGTTTATAATAATTCACCGTCATTCCTGTTTTCTCCATAAGCCAAACACATGAGTCAAATGAGAGATATGGTGGGAACTAACATCCCTGCATATCTCAAATCTCTTGCAGTAGCACTAACCTCCACAATTGCTCCAGGAATGTCATTGCTTTTGGTTTACTATCATTACCATCCAAACTTTGTAGCTTACATTAGCGGTTCACTCTTGGTTTTATATATTCTATGAGTCTTGACAAATATGACATTTATTCTCCATTATGGCACATATTGAACAGTTTCATTGCTCTAAAAATTTTCTATGCTCTGCTTTCATCCTTTCCTGCTCCCTCACCCCTGGCAACCACTAATCTTTTCACTCACTCCATAATTTTGCCTTTTACCAATGTCATGCAGTTGGAATTATGCAGTTTGTGACCTTTTCAGATTGACTTCATTTGCATTTAAGTTTCCTCCAGGTCTTTCGTAGCTTGATAATCTATCACTGAAGAATATTCTGATATCTGAATGTATCATAGTATATTTTTCCATTTGTTCCTGATGGACATCTTGATTGCTTCCAAGTTTTGGCAATTATGGATAAAGCTCCTATAAACATCCATGTTCAGGTTTTATATGGAGACAAAAGTTTTAAGTCATGTGGATAAATACCAAGGAGCAATTGGTAGATTGTATGGTAAGAGGATTCCCACTGGCAACAAATGAGAGTTCTTCCTCCACACCTTCATCATTATTTGGTATTGTCAGTGTTTTAAGTTTGGCCATTAATAGGTATGTAGTGGTTTCTCATTTCTGTTTCAATTTGCAATTCCCTATAACATATATATGTATTTGCCATGTCTGTATCCTTTTTGGTTATTGTCTTTTCAAATCTTTTATTTATTTTTAATGTTGTTTTTTTCCTTGTTGTTGGGTTCTAAGAAATTTTTCTATATTTTGCACAATTGTTACTCATCAGCTATGTCTTTTTTCCATATGTTTTATTGGTGCATTACAGTTGTACATTAATGGTGGGATTTGTTTATACATTGGTACATGTACACAATATAATTTGGCCAATATCATTCCTCAGTTATCCTTCCTCCCCTCAGCTATGACTTTTGCAAATATTTTCTTCAATGATTTGTCTTCTTATTTTCTTAATGTTATCTTTTGCAGAACAGAAGTTCTTAATTTTTACAAGATCCAGCTTATCAAGTATTCCTTGAGTTGTTCGTTTCTTCGGTGTTTTATTTAAAAAATCATTCCATCTGGGCATGGTGGCACATGCCTATAATCCCAGTGACTCAGGAAGCTGATGCAGGAGAAATGAAAGTTTAAGACCAGCCTCAGCAACTTAGTAGAGACTCTGCCTTAAATAAATAAATAATGAATGAATAAATAAATAAATAAAACAAGGAAGGAAAAAAACAAACAAACAAACAAAAAGGAAAAAAAAGGTCTGGGGATGTAGCTCAGTGGTAAAGTGCCCCTGGGTTCAATCTCCAGTACCAAAAAGCAAAAACAAAACAAAAACAAAATCATTGTAATACCCAATATCATTAAGGCTTTTTCCTGTTATCTTCTAGGAATTTTATGATTTATGTTTGGCCCATGATCCATTTGAGTTAATTTTTGTAATTTTGCCAAGTCCAGTCGCTAACACCACTTTTTAAAAAGATTATCTTTTCTCTGTTGTATTGCTTCAGTTCTCTCACTTTGTTATTCTCCTTCGGTATTGAATATTCTAGGTATTCTATGTCTTTTAAAAGTCCTCGTCTTTTTTCCACCTTCTCAGTGATCCTTTCATCTGTTTCTATTGACTTAATTTTCCTGCAGTTATGGGTCATATTTTCCTTCTTCATGATACTAATCATTTTTATTGATGTTGTCTGTTGTGCTATAAAGCTGAATGCATGGAGTTTTTTTTTTTCTTTAAAAAGTGTTGAAGTTCATTTGGACAAGTAGGTAACTTACTTTTGCATTAGAACCATATTTTATGGCCTTTTTAAAGGATTGTTAGAGTGTCTAGACTAGCCTTTACCCTGGGGCTAGTCCAGCCTTATTTTTAAAGTGTCACCCTCTAGATAACTACTGAATGCCTGTTATGCAGCAAGGTCTCTCCATGGCTACTCAAACCTCGGGTATCTCTCCATTAGGTTTGAACTCTGATACGTGTACTTCATAGAGCTTCCTAGCAATTGTTCTTTGCTTGACTTTATGGTGTTTTATTCTAACATGTATAGAATAGGTTGCGGTCAAAGACTCAATGGCAGGGGTGAGGTTGTAGCTCAGTGGTAGAGTGCTTGTCTAGCATGTGTGAGGCACTGGGTTCAATTCTCAGCATCACATATAAGTAAAGTCCATTGACAAATAAAAAAATTTTAAAAAAAGACTCAATGGCAGATTTTTGCAGTATTCTATCTGCTATAGCTCCCTCTTCTCTGATTCTTTATCCACAAATTCCAGTCACCCCAGCCTCCCTGACCTCTAAGCTATGTCTCATCATATAAGCAAAATCACAACACTGTGCTATGGTTCCCATTCCTGCCATGTGTTCTCATAACTCTCTATATCCTAATTAAGACTAGAAGTACTGTTTCATTTTTTAAAAAAAAAGATTAACAGTGGGTTTTAAATTGCTATGGTACACTTTTAGTCATTATGGATTAACCACAGTAGACTTGCCCTCCTACAAATAAAACAAATAAAAAATAAAAACTGCACTCGATATATGAGGTAACTGTTTTAAGGCACTGAACAATAGTTAAGGCATGACTGTGAACTATAGTGGTCAAGCTTATTTTTAGCCTGGGAACAATTTCCTGATAACAGAGCTGAGAAGTGCTTTAGGATGGTGGAGAACATGATAAAACCAGTGGATTCCCTGAGTATGAGCCCAATACTGTGCTTTTGTTATGAAGTTAACTCCTTGGTTGGAAACAAAGGTGTGTATCAATAGCATGACAGTAGAAAAGGTAGTCTGTAAGTCCATAGATCATAGTTTTGGTAGAAGGCAAATCCATATTCAAAGTAAGCATCTATTCCACTAAGGACAAAAAGCATGATGGAAGTAGTTCTATAAAATCAACCTGTCACCAGGTAGAAGACCGTGGAACAGTTCCATATTGAGGACTACATTGATCTCTGCTCCTGGCAAATCAGTCACTCAGCGGTGGTAATAACCAGGCTAGCCTTAGTAAGTGTAAGCCCATGCTGCTGAGCTCATGCATAAACTCTAACCCTGCCACCATGGCCACTTTTTTCATGAGCCCATTGGGTGAAGAAAGGAGTAGCTAGGGAAAGAGACTGAATAGTATCCACAGAATGTATCATCCTATCCACTTGATATTAAATCTTCTTCTCTTGACATCATCCTTTGATGAGCATTAATATACAACATAAATATCTTTATATCCTTTGCCCATTCAGAGAGGTCCATCCACATAACTCTGCCAAATTTTTTCATGACTAATTTTCCAATCATGGTCTTTCCAACTATCTTACCATCCTGCAAAGCCATTGACTATAGCAAATGAATCAGCTTATAATCACATAGCTGGATATTTCTCTTTTTAAGCAATGTGTACAACCAGGTGTACTAGTTTAAGTTCTGCCCACCATGAATATTTTCCTTCACTGTCATAAGAGATATACCAGGAAGGGGCTTTAGTACTGAAGCTGTCCACTTTCAAGTGGTGCCTGTAAACCTGTCCCTAGTCCTCTTTTCCTCTGTCAACTGGTTATAAGATGAAACCATAGATGCAAGATGAAAGAGAAAAAAACACTGTAGCAGAAGTAAGAACTATGGGCATTTGGGCCATACACACACACACACAAAGTAACTTACTTGTATGTTCAGGAACTGCTTGGGCCCTAGCACTTCCATTTGATGATGGAGTACCTCTGTGCATGCCCAACCTTATGGCTTGTTGAGTAAGATAACACCCAGTCTATGATAGGTAGCTCAGGTCACATAGTAATTTGATGGCCAATGGTCAAGTGTTCAGTTTCTGCAAAGGCCTAGTTACAGGTAAAGAGCTGTCTCCAAAAGGACAGTAATTATCTGTGGAGGATGGCAGGGCCTTGCTCCAAAATTCTAAAGGCCTGTCATGTAATTAAAGAAGCATTAGTACTATCTGCCACTGATAACCTCAAGTACCACTGAATCTGCTTGATCATATATGATCCAAGTAGCAGAGTAGTCTGCATAGCAGCTGGACCTGTTGCACAGCTTTCTTCTCTTATGAGCCCCAAAGTTAGCAACTTGATGGTCATTCAGTAAATGGGCCAGAGTGACACACCCAAACGAGAAATGTGTTCCCTCCAAAATCCTAATAGGCCCACTAGGCATTGTATCTAGGCAATGTTGATTGTAGGAGAAGTCAAATGCAGCAACTTGTCTTTAATCTTAGAAGCGATATCTTTACATGGCCTATACCACTAGACCACTACAAATTAAATTTCACTAAGGTAGAAGACTCCTGAACTTTAGTTGGATTTCCCACCCTCTAAAATGAAAATGTTTACCAATAAGTCTAGAGTAGTTGTTACTTTTCACTCACTAGGTCGACCAGGATATCTTTTGGAAGGGAAAGGCAATCAAAACACACAACTTATTGTGAAGAAAATTAGGACATATGGGTAGAGAGTATACTCTTGAGGTGGGAAAGTGAATGGATACTGCTGGCCTTGCCATTCAGAGACGTTTAGCACATATCTCCTCTTGCATGGATGAAAGCAAACAGCTCCTGGGCAGCTTTATGGGTAGGTGTGCTTAAAAAGGCATTTTTCAGATTAACAGCTGTTTACCAGATACTAGCAAATGTGTCACTTTGTTCAAACAGTGAAACTACATCTGGTACAGCAACTATAATTGGAGTCAACATGGTTAAGCTTATGATAATGCACTATCATTCTCCAAAATTCCATCTATCTTCTGCACAGGTCAAATAGAAGAGTTTAATGGAGATGTGATGAAAATCATCATCCTTGCATCTTTCAAATCCTTGACGAACTAATCTCTGCAATCCCTTCAAGGATGCAGTATTGTTTTCGATTTACTAAGAGAGAAGCAGTATAATACTTCCATTTGGCCTTTTCCATGGTAATAGCATTGACTCCACAGGTTACAAAAGCAATGGGGGGATTCAGCTGCTGAATATGTTGACTCCAATTATGTATTCTTAATCTGGGAAAATAACCACAGGATGAGTTCAGGGACTCATTGGAACCTACTGTGAGTCAGACCTGAAGCTAAAACTCCATGGATCACAGGACCTACATAAGCCCCTTTTCTGACTGGAGGGCTAGTGACATTTTAAATCTCCTGGAATCAGTCATACCAGAGCCAGGATCCAGTAGTCTGAAAGGGAATACCTATGTATTGAGGAAAAGAGGGAAAGATTAACAGATTAACATATAGCTAACCTATAAATAAGTTTATAGGTTAAGTATAAATTTATGGTAGTATACCAGGGCCATTCTTTAAGGGCACCTGGCCTCTCCTTCATTCAGGGGGCTTAGGGATTATAAATTGGCTCAAATCTGGGAATTGATTGAGGGGTGGTGAATATTTTTATGATTCAAGTTAGACTCTTGTTCCATTTGACCTGGAAGTTTTCTGCTTATACAGATTAAGTAAGAATTTAGTAGGCTTTCTATTTATTTCACTTACAGGAACACCATGATTAACTATTCAATGCCAAAGGCCTACAAAAATCAGACTGCTCTGATTGTTGATTTGTCTCTGCTATCTTTTATAGTAACTAAGCCCACCTTGCCTTTGATGGTTGAATGCCACCATTTGGCCCTGCCACCCTAAGATTCAATTATTCCCATAGCCTTTAAATTTTCTAATTGATTGTGATTCCCACTGTTACATTCTGGTGTACAGAAAGAGAAATCAGAAGTCACTTTAATGATGCTAGGACTCCCCTTACAAATCTGTTTCTCAAATGATTCATGAAAGGTATGTGAACCCTCCTAATGTGAATGACTAGATTTTTTAAAAAAATATTTTTTAGTTGTTAATGGACATTCATTTTATTCATTTATTTATATGTGGTACTGAGAATTGAACCCAGGGCCTCACACATGCAAGGCAAGTGCTCTGCCACTGAGCCACAATCCCAGCCCCTGGATGACTAGATTTTAAGTGAGAAATTCACTCTAGCATTCCAATCCCTCTTTTTCTACATGACACCAACGGAGACTGAGCATCTCACTCATGGAGGGTCAACTTTTGATCTGTTAAACAAACCAACAGGCTAACCTATCAGAGTACTAACTCCCTATGTTGCAACTTTAAGTTCAGAATATCTGCTTAGTAGGCCCATATTAATAAATTTAGCTTGGTCCAACTTTATGTTTCTTACACCATTACCATACTTGTAATATCCATTCTTATACCTATCCCCCAGAATTTTGCTTATATAATATATTAGAAAACTCAAGGAACTCTTTTAAAGTGTACTGCATCACCTCATGAGTCACACTTTGTACCTCATCTTTAGGAATCTGCTGGGACTTGAATGTGATTACAAGTCTAGAAGCAAAAAAAGGGTGGTGGGTGTATGTCTTAAGGAGAATCAGTATTATCTTGCTTGGGAACTGTCCCAGGGGAGGCAGACAATGAAGAGTTTATCTCCTTATACATGTCATTAAGTTCCTTACTACTGTGGTTTGAAATGCCACCTATAGAAGTGGAGGGAACATTCCTGCTGGCAAAATTCATCAGAATTTAGGAGCTCACTGCCCCCAGCTTCATTATATCCCACAAATCCCTATCTCAGCTTTCAGGATCCTGTTGATTCCCAATAGATGCCCTCACATTAACAGGAGATACCCTGTGAGGCTGAGAGCTCAACTTTCATCATAATTCAGCCAATCACATGATGAAGGCTTATGTCTGATTTTTGTTAGTTTTAACCCTGTGGCTACAAGACAGAAGACTCTCCTTCAGGGAACACTTATAAGGTCATAGGTTATTTTTGTGATGCTTGATCTGGGAATTAAAATCCCCAAGTTCATCCTTTTTTTCCATTACTTTGTCTAGGGACATTAGGCACAACCAAAACAAGGTCATTATATTCCTTCACTTTCCACAAATGTTATAAAGTATTATAAAAAGAGTCACTAAGTTCCTCGCCTCTTATAAGTAAGTGTTTAATTAGGAGTATCCAATGCAGAAATTTTGTGTATCTCTATAAACAGTTAATACTATGGACTACCAGTGCTTTCTGTACTCTTTTAAGTAGAATTCTTAGATTGTTAAATCTTATCAGCTTAGACAACTAATTTTAAATCTAATGAGATAGACAGCAAATTTCAGAAACTCCAAAACGAATTAAGGAAATTCATCCTTAAAATTCCATTCCTCTAAAGCTGCTCTTGGTACCAAAATCTGAATTAGACAGCTTTCTCCTGAGAGGTATAACTGATAGAACTGATGGATGGATAAATGGAAAAATGAGTTATTACGGGAATTGATTCCAAGAGGTTGTTTACAAACTGGAGACAAAGGGAAGCTAAGTACTGTGGCTCAGTCCAAGTCTGAAAAAACTCAGAACCAAGAAAGTCAGTAGTGTAATTCTCAGTTGGAAGCCAAAGGCCTAATAACCCGGAGAGCTGCTAGCACAAATCCTAGAGTCCAAAAGTCAGAGAATCTAAAGTTCAGATGTCCAAGGGAAGGAGAAGGGTATCCCAATTCCCAGAGTGAGAGAGGGGAAGCAGAGAGAATTTACTTTTACTCTGCCTTTTTGTTCCATCTGAGCCTTCAGGCAACTGGATAGTGCCTGCCCTCATTGGGTGATAGCTGATATTCCTTACTTGGTCCACTGATTCAAATGCCAATCTCTTCTGGAAACACTCTTATAGACATACCCATAATGATTTACCGATTATTTGGGTATCCCTTAATCCAGTCAAGTCAACATCAAAAAGTAACCATCACAGACAGCATCTAGAAGATAAAATAATTTTAAGTCTGAATGTACCTAATGGCAAGGCTCCAGGATATATAGAGTAAAACTGATAAATGTAGAGGAAAATACAGATAAGACATAATCCTAGCTGGAGGTCCCCCCCACCCCACCTAGTACTGGGTACTAACCTAGTTCCTCACACTATGATACATTCCTAGCCCCAAGATTTTTTTTTTTTTGGTACTGGGGATTGAATTCAGGGGTACTCACCACTGAGCCACATCCCCAGCCCTATTTTGTATTTTATGTAGAGACAGGGTCTCACTGAGTTGCTTAGTGCCTCGGCTTTGCTGAGGCTAGCTTTGAACTTGCGATTCTCCTGCCTCAGCCTCGCAAAGTGCTGGGATTACAGGCATGTGCCACCATGCCCGGCTGCCCCAAGATTTTAATACTATACTTTTCTTAACTGATAGAACATGTGAACAAAAACTCAATAAAGATAAAAGATTTGAAAAAAACTATCAACCAATTTGATATAATTAACATTTAAAGAATATCATTACAAATAACAAAAGAAAACAGAACATTCATGACATTCTGAGGCATAAAGTCTCAATATATTTTAAAACACAGAAATCATAGTTTATATTCTTTCATTGACATTAACAGTGTTAAATTAGAAAAGAAATAGCTAAAAATTGTTTACAATTGAAAACTTAAAACATACTTCTAACATCCTCATGGCTCAAAGAAAAACCCACATGAGAAATTAGAAATTATTTTGAACTGAATGGTAATAAAAACACAATATATCAAAATTTGTGGTATGTAATTGGTAGAGTACTCACAGAGAAATTTACAGTATCAAATGTCTATGGTAGACAAGAAGAAAAATGTAGTTAATAACCTAAACTTCTACCATATGAAACTAGAAAAAGAAGAGTAAACTGAACACAATGTATATAAAAAAATTTACAAATGGAAGAAACTTTTAAAAACATATAATTAAGAAAATCAAGAAAGCAAACTGATGATTCAAAAAAGGATTAGTAAATATCCCACTAGACTAATAAAAAAAACCACTGTTGCCAAAATCAAGAATGAAATAGGAGCTATAATTATATCTTATAGGTATTAATAGATAAAATTTAAGGAGATAATATGAACCTGTTTATGAAAACAGATTTAGCAAAACAGACAAAATGAACAAATTCCTTACAAATTACCAGAATGAACACAGGTAGAAACAGAAATCTGAATAACACTATATATGACAAATATACTATATTTGTAATTTGAAAACTTCGCACAAAGAAAACTCAGCCCAATGCTTTCACTGGTAAATTTTATCCAATAGTTAAAGAATATTATAAAGATTACATGAATTTAGAAAAGTGAATGAAGGAAGATTTTCAAAACTCATAAGCCCATCATAAAATCCATATGATTCATTAAAGGGCTTTAAAAGAAAAGAAAATTATAAAAAAATATTTGGTAGGAGCATGTCACAAAAATTCTTAAAGTATTAAAACACTGAATCCATCAATATATAAAAAGGATAACACATCATAACCACGTGAGGATTAACCCCAGTAACTCAGTTTGCGTTAACATTTGCTAAATCAGTCAATGTAATTAACCAAATGGACAAACTGAAGAAATTAAAAGATAATTTTAATACAAGTAGAAGAAAAAAATAATAGACGCAGAAGAATTCTGGACAAAACTCAATAACCATTTATCTTAAAATTGTCTAGCAAACTAGAAAGAGAAGTAAACTTCCTGACACTAATAAAATGCATCTTGGGCTGGGATTGTGGCTCAGTGGTAGAGAGCCTGCCTCGCATCCGTGAGGCACTGGGTTTGATCCTCAGCACCACATAAAAAAATGAATAAAATAAAGATATCTGTCCATCTACAACTAAAAAATAAAAAATAAAAAAATGCATCTATGAAATTCTATAATTAACAATATATTCAACAATTAAATACTGAATGTTTTCTCCCTAAGCTCAGAAACAAGACAAAGATATATGTTCTATCATGTGTATTCAGAATTTTACTGGGGATCCTACTCAGTGCAATAAGCAAGAAAATAAGGCTAAAATATTAAAAGATAAATAAAATCATATTTGCAAATAATATAATAAAAATATCTTAATTATCTATTACATGTTGTTTATAAATATATATGCATATATTTATAAAATAGGAATCCTAAAGAAGCCACAAAAATAAAATAATAGACCTAATAAGAAAACTCTTAAGAATGCAAGTGGAAAGCCAATACACAACATCAATGATTTCTATATACTAGCATGAAACAATTATAAAATTAAGTTTTAAACAGCATTCAAAACATCAAAGGCTAAATTTAACAAGACCAGCAATGTCAGGCATTAAAAATATTTTTAATTGCTGATATTTTTAAAGTCTTACCTAAATAATATGATCATAGATTAAATGAATGTTGAAACAATGTTCATAGATTAAAATACTAAATATTATTAAACTGTCAATTCTTTCCAACTGCTCCAAGATTCAGTGTAACCTAAATCAAAATCTTGGCAAGGTTTCTAGTATAAATTGACAAGCTGATCCACAAAACATATATGGTAATCAAAAGGAACTAGAATAGTCAAGGCCATGTAGTAAGTTTTATAGATGTACTCTAACTGAAACTTACTATAAAGATACAGCAAACAATATAGTGTGTAAATTGCTATAGAATAAAAAATAGCAAGATAGAGTGCAGAATAAACTTATTATGTGGTAATGTGATTTTGGACCAGGTGTCAAAGGAATTAATGGGGGAATAAAAATACTGTTTTAAAAATTATGCTAATGGTACTGGCATCAAAACAGACATGAAGATCACTCACTGGAACTGAATGGAAAACTCAAAGACAAATCCACATCCTAGCCATGTGATATTTGACAAAGGCACTAAAAATATGTCTTGGAGAAAATAGTCTTTCTAACAAACGGTGCTGTGAAAACTGGATAGCTATGCATAGAAAAATGAAATTAGACCTCACGCATCTCATCCTGCACAAAACTCAAATAAAAATGGATCAAAGACTTAGAAATTAAATCAGAAACTTTACAACTGCTAGAATAAAACATAGAGTCAACATTCCATCATATGGGTGCTGGCACTGACTTTCTTAACAAGACCCACAAAGTATAAGGAATAAAATTGAGAATCAATAAGTGGGATGCCATCAAACTAAAAAGCTTCTGCACCAGCAAAGAAAGTGATTTGAGAGGGTTGAGAGAGAGCCTACAGAATGGGACAAAATCTGGGCCAGCTACTCCTCCAAGAGGGAATTAATATCCAGAATATACAAAGAACTCAATTTTTAAAAAATCAATAAATGGGCAAAAGAACTAAACAGAAACTTCTAAAAAGAACACAAATGGCCAACAAATATATGAAGAAATCTCTCTAGCAATCAGGGAAACACAAATCAAAGGTACACTAAGATTTCATCTCATCTAGTCAGAATGGCAATGATCAAGAATACAAACAACAATAAATGCTGATGAGGTTGTGGGGAAAAGGTACACTTGTACATTGCTAGTGGGACTGCAGACTTGTACAACCACTCTAGAAAGCAGTACAAAGATTCCTCAAAAAACTAGGGATGGACTCACCATATGAACTAGCTATTCTATTCTTTGTTTTTTTTTCCTAAAAGACCTAAAATAAGTGTACTACAGTGACACAGCCACATCAATGTTTGTAGTAGCACAGTTCACAATAACTAAATTATGAAATCAACCAGATGCCCATCAATAGATGAATGGATTAAGAAATTGTGGTCTACATATACAATAGAATTCTACTCAGCCATAAAAAAGGAAAGAAATTATGGTATTTTCTGGTAAATGGATGAAAATGGAGACTATAATGCTAAATGAAATAAGCCAAACTCAGAAATTCAAAAGGTCAAATGTTTTATCTGTAGAATCTAGCATAAAATAAAGGAAAGGGGGAGGGAAGGATAGAATAATATAAAAAATCAATCAAATATAACTTATTAGACAAGCAAAAGGAAGTCAAGTACAACAGAGGAAGAAGAATGGGACAGGGAAGGGAGGATGGGAGGGAAACGTGGGGGCGATCATGAACTGAAATCAATTTCCATGCATGTCTCAGTTTTTCAGGATAAACCCAACTACTAAGTATCACTAAAGCTCTAATAAATAAATATAAAAATTTTAAAAATGATGCTGAAACAACTAAGTGCTCGGGACAGGGGGAAAACTTGAAATTTACCTTACAAAAATTTATCTCAAAATAGATAATGTGAGAATTTATTTTACCATAATTATTTCACTATATATGTGTATCTTGTAACGTTGTGTTATATATCTTAAATATATATAATCAAATTTGTTAAAAATAAAAACATTAAAAAATCAGAATAGATAATAAACATAATCATAAAAGCTAAACCCATACAGCTTTTTTAGTAAAACCTAAAAGGGCATCATTGCAACCTTGGGGCAGAGAAAAATTTTATAGAGATCATGGAAAGAATTAACTTAAAAAAATTAATAGATTATATTTTAGTAAAATTAAAACCTCATCATCAAGAGATTTTTTTTTTCAGTGCTAGTGACTGAACCTAGGGCCTCACACATACTAGGTAAACACTAATGTTAAGATATACCCCCAGCCTGATCAAGAGATATTTTTTTAAAATTTTTTTTAGTTGTTGATTGACCTTTATTTATTTATTTATTTATATGCGGTGCTAAGGATCGAACCCAGTGCCTCCCACATGCGAGGGAAGCGCTCTACCTCTACCACTGAGCCACAATCCCAGCCCAAGAGATATTTTTTAAAAAATAAATTGACAAGCTGGAAAGTTAGAGAAAATATTTGCAATATATAATCTGGCAAAGGGCTTATTTACAGAATATATAAAAGTAAGCTTCTACAACATGATTTAAAAAAAGAGATAATTTTAAAGTGGGCAAAAGGTTTGATCAAACATTAAACAAAAGATATACAAATGACCAAAATAAACCACATGAACAAGTACTCAATATTATTAGTCTTCAGGACAACATTTAAAAGATTGCCAGAGTCAAGCCTGATGTTGTGGAACATGCTGGTGATCCCATGACTCAGGAGGCTGAAGTAGCAGGAGGATCAAGAGTTTGAGGCCAGGGCTGGGATTGTAGCTCAGTGTCAGAGTGCTTGCCTAGCATATGTGAGGCACTGGGTTCAAGCCTTAGCATGGCATAAAAATAAATAAATAAAGGCATTCTGTTCATCTAAACTCGAAAGAAAGAGAGAAAGAGAGAGAAAGAGAAAGAAAGGAAGGAGGGAGGGAGGGAGGGAGGGAAGGGAAGGGAGGAAGGAAGAAAAGAGTTTGAGTCCAGTCTCAGCAACCTATCTCAAAATAAAAAGGGCTAGGGATGTAACTTAATGGTAGAGCATCCCTGAGTTGTTCCACATCCAGTGCTAAAATAGGAAAAAAAAAAAAAAGATTACCAGCATCAAGTGTTATCAAGAATGTGGAGCAACAGGGATTCTCACACACTACTTTTGAGAATCAAAGATAGTATAATTCTTTGGAAAAGTATTTCATGGTTTCTTAAGAAAAAAAAAGTTACATATACATCTACTCAATGATCCAGTAATTCCATTTCTAGGTACTTGTACAAGAGAAATTAAAACATATGCCTACCAAAAGATTCACACAAAAACACACATAGCAGCTTTATACATAATAGTCTCAAATTGAAAGCAATGCAGACATCCAACAACAGGATCAACAAATTGTGATGGCATATTCATACACTAGAACATCACTGAGAAAAAAAATGTATAACACACCCATGAACCTAGATGAATCTCAAAAACATTAATGTTGAGTAAATGAAATCAGATTCAAAAGAACACCTACTATTCAAATTTATTCTTAGGATGTGCCAGAATAGGGAAAGTTTAACTTGTGGTGACAGAAATCAGGTCAATTCCTGCCTAAAAGCAGGTAAAGCTTATTTGGAAGCACAAGGTATTCTTCAGGACTAATGAATATGTTCTCTGTGTTGGTTAGGGTATTGGTTATTCAAGTTCACAATCTTCAAATGTATTAAAAATACAGTTAAAATATGTACATTTCACTGAATATTTTCACTGAAAATATCCCCTCATTAAAATATTTGCTATGGTATTTTTGCTTACTAAATGCATTTAAAGGAATGATACATCAAAAGTTTCATTTTATAAATGTCAGTAGAGTACTCTACATTGCAAACATACAACTTTTTAAATACAGGATGAATATTTAAGTATATGATGAAAATTTTAAAATATCAACTGAATGCCAGAGAGGAACAGTTTTTCAATATTTTTCTGCAAGGATCCAGGCAAAACGGTTTACAACCATTTGTTAAACATATTATTTTATAATCTAACTTTAGATTATAAAGTTAGATTAACTTTGATGTAACCATTAGAAGATTAGCTTTGCCTCAAAGGATCAAGAAAAATTTCATAAAAGAGTTTGCCCTAATCCATATTTGAATACAATAGGCAAAGATGAGGCTGAGTGGACTGCCAAGCAAATTCCAACTAAATGTCTTAAGGCAGGAAAGCTTAGGTTCTATTTGGAGACTACCCAGTAAGTCTAGTATAGCTAAATATAGGGTCTTTAATATCAAGATATAAAATAGTCTCTGGCATCACTGAAGGTATCTTTTGAATGGTACACTCTGAGGTTTGCATTTATTCTAGGCAATGGGAATGTATTGAAGGTTTTTGAGTAATCAATTTCCATGTCATGTATAGGATATATCAGCAAGGCAGGATGCCACAGCAGAAAGAGAACTGGAACTTGGGGTCAAAAGAAACTGAATGCTTAATGTAGTAACTTACTATATAACCTTAAAAAGTTTCTAACGGTTTCATTTTCTTCATTCTCACATTGAAAGGCTGAATTAATCTCTAAATTCTTGAAAATATTCTAGGGCCTGCGGGTATACCTAGTTCAGTTGTAGAGTGCTTGCCTAGCATGCTCCAATGCCCAGCACTACCAAAAATAAAAAATAAAATATTCTATGAATACATGAGATGGGATTTGTAGCAATGAGAACAAGAAGGGTGCCCCTGAAATAAAACTGGAGAGTGGTAATAAAAGTCAAAACCTGAAAAGTGTCAATGGGAGACTGAATATGAGAGATACTGTGAAAGTAAGCAACTAATTGTATGCAGAAATAAAAAGAGCTGCAGATGCTTAAGAAGGTTTTTTGGTAGTTTTTAAAAATTGGTTCTTCTTAGTCATACATGACAGTAAAATCCATTTTGATAAAATTATCCAAACATGGAATATATCTATTCTAATTAGGACCCCATTTTTATGGGTAGGCATGATGGTGGGATTCACTTAGGCATTTTCCCATGTACACAGGAAAATCATGTTAGATTTATTCTACTGTCTTTCCTATTCCTATCCCCTCTTTTTCTTTTGTTCCTCTTTCTCTTCTTCCCCTCCCACCCTTTATTGTGGTTTAGCTTCCACATATCAATGAAAACATTTGACCTTTGGTTTTTTGGGGAATGACTTATTTCACTTAGCATGATAGTCTCCAGATCCAACCATTTACTGGCAAATATCATAAAGTCATTCTTCTATATAGCTGAGTAATATTCCATTGTGTATATGTACCACAGTTTCTTTATCCATTCTTCTGTTGATGAGCATCTAGGTTGGTCCCATAGCTTACCTATTGTGAATTGTGCTGCTATAAGCATTGATGTGGCTGCATCACTGTAGTATGATGATTTAAAATCCTTTGGATATATGCCAAGGAGTGTGATAACTGGGTCAAATGGTCGTTCCAGTCCTAGTTTTTTGAGGAATCTCCATATTGCTTTCCAGAGTAGTTGCACCAACTGGCAGTCCCACCAACACTGTGTAAGTGTTCCTTTTCTGAGGAACACAACATTTGTTGTTACTTGTATTCTTGATAGCTGGCATTGCCATTCTGACTGGAGTAAGATCAAATCTCAATGTAGTTTTAATTTTTATTTCTCTAATTGCTAGAGAAGTTGAATATTTTTTCATATATTTGTTGACCATTTGTATTTTTCTTTTGAGAAGGGTCTGTTCAGTTCCTTACAAATGCTTATGAAGTTTTGAATCTAAGGGACAACCTGCTGGTTGGTTCTCTAACCTGGACTTTACTGCTACTTACATGTTTAGTATTGCACACTATATAAATATGACCTCTAATAAGTAATAACCCAGTTTGGAGATTACATTTAGAAATGTGTAAGAATACCTTTTAAACTTTTTAAGCTATTTGAATTTATCTAAACATGTTCATTTTTTAAGAATACCTCTTAGAACAGGAAGCTGACGATAAGCTGCAAGTTTGGGCTGAAATATATTTTCCATTAGAACCCGTTCCATGAAAAATAAATCTTGATGAAACTTGTCAGATTTTAATATTGCGTCTGAGTGATCCTCTTCATCATCATGGACTTTAGACAGAATTACATTTTCTATATCCATTAGAGAACTAGCTTCACTAGCTGCAAAATACAAACACGATGCAATAAAATATCTAAATAATATTAAATTCAAAAATGACATTTGGTCATTTCAATTTGTTTTCCTCCAGTTTCTAACAACTCCAACAGACATTTATTAAAATATTTTATGTATAAACAAATGAAAATAAACATATATTAACTTATTTTGGACTTCTTAACAAATATGCTATTTTTCAAAAGGGAAGTAATGATAACCTCCTGAAGTAATTCTGTCAGCTTTAGTGTGTTTTCTGTTGTTATATCACAATACCACAAACTGAGTAATTTATAAAGTAAATAAATTTATTTCTTGTAATTCTGAAGGCTGGTAAATTCAATGTCAAGGGGCTGCAGCTGTTGAGGATCTTTTTACTGTTTTATGACATGACAGAAGGCATCACATGGCCAGAGATAGGAAGCAAGCAATCAGGTCTGTCTTCCATCTCTTATATAGCCACTAATCCTACCATTGGGGCCCCACCCTCATGATCTCATCTCACTCTAATTACCTAAGGGCCAAACTTCCAAATATCATTAATATGAATTTCAGGATATGTTTCCAACAAATTAACTTGGGATGATACATTCAAACTTCTTACATTGAAATAAGATTATCAGTCTAATTTATATAAAAGTCTGACTTGATGACTGTTTTATAGAAACACTACACTACTATACTAGTTTTTTTATTGCTATTATAACAAAGTACAATAACTTAAAACAATGCAAATGTACTGTCTTCTAGTTTAGTAGGTTTGAAGTCTGACACAGGTGTCACTGAACCAAAACCAAGGAGTTGATAAGATAATGTTCCATTTTGGAAACTCAAGAGAAGTATTTGTTTCCTGGACTTTTCCAGCTCCTTAAAGGTTTCCCACAACCTTTCCTCTATGTTCAAAGACAGAAACATTGCATCTTAGACCTTCTTCTATCAGTACATCTCTGTCCCAGACCACAGCTAGAAAAGGTACTCCAGTTTTAAGTACTCACATGTTTAGGTTGGGTCCAATTAGCTTATCCAGAATAATCTCCCCAGCTGAAGATCCTGTTGTAATCACCTCTGAAAATCCTTTTTACCAGGTAAGGTAATCCTCTTACCATGTAAGATATTCTAAGGCTCCAGGGATTGGGATACGTACAAATTTGGGGGACCACAATTCTGCCTACTACACTGTTTAATAAACTCTTAAACAGAATAAAAGGAGCTGAGTGTGGTGGCGCACACCTGTAATCCCAGTGACTCAGGAAGCTAAGGCAGGAGGAGGATTGCAAGTTCAAAGCCAGCCTCAGCAACTTAGGCAGGCCCTAAGCAACTTAGTAAGGCCCTGTCTCTTAAAAAACAAAAACAAACAATCAAAAACATAGAAAGGGCTGGGGGTATTACTACTTCTGGGAAAATAGACAAACTTTTCCCTATTCCACCTACTACATTCAACTAAAAACATAGGAAATTTTATATATAACAAAAAATAAGGAGTCCTTGAAGGGAAGAGAGAATAGGGGAAAACAATAGGGGGGTACTTGAGAAGCAAGGAATGATACAGTGGTGAATTCCTAGGGTATTCTTTTTGTTTCATACATTCTCAAGCCAGCAATCTGGAAACACCACGGGGCACAGACAAAAATGCCTACAGGAAGCCTATTCTCTTTATCCAAAGGACCAGAAAAGGAGCATCCTTGAAAGAAAGAGAGATTTTTAGATGACAGTCATTCTACTCCAGCCAAACACTACAAAAACAAAACAAAACAAAATTTTAACCTCTTTCATGCCACCAAGGCAAAGTGAGAGCCTAGACTTTCACAAAGTTGTAACAAGGTATCTTAATCCTTGATCTTCCACTGTGTGCAATATCAGAGAGAGCTCAATAACAAAGCCAGGATAATCATCTCCACCAAACATAATCAAAATATCAGAAAAGAAAAGTTGAGGAGCCTACAAATTTTCCCTTCCCCACCCTGCTGGAATAGTCACGTTGGACTAGTGGATAATTAGAACTTTTATCACTGCCCAGCAATAATGAGCACAACCTTCATTCTGTAGTGTCAATGGAGGCCACATGTGACTCTGTAATAAGGCAATCCTATACCTGCTAGCCACAAAGGTATCAATGGAAGTCAGCTTCCATTACTATTCAGCAGTAATGAGGATAACGCAGGAAACCAAGTGGAAAACCTGGATTTCCATTCCCACTTGGTAGTAATCAGGCAATGACTCATATTTTCCCCTGCTATCACAGTGCCCAAATCAATAGACACCAACACTGACATGAAAGGGATGGTAGAATTTATCTGTTAACAAATAATCAAAATGGCATCATAAAAATGCTTCAGCAGTATTTATGAACATACTTGAAACATAAAAAAATAAGAAGTATTATCAAAGGAATAGAGCATCTTAGCAAATAAAAAGAATCAAATGGAAAATTTAGAAATGAAAAAATACAATGAACAAAATCCACAACCCCAAGTCAGAGACTCAACAAGTCAGGGGCCCAGCAACAGAATGGAGAGAGGTAGAGGGAAAAAAAACCAGTGAACTTTAAGAAAGTGAAATAGAAACGATCTAATTTTAAAAACAGAGAGAAAACAGTGTGAGAAAAGTGAACAGAGACTCAGGGACCTGTGGGACTATAACAGAAGGTATAACATTCATATCATTAGTATCTTAGAAGAGGAAAAAGAAGGTATTATTGAAAAAGTACCCAAAGAAATGATAGCTGAAAATATCTAAAATTTGGCAAATAACAACAACAAAAGATTGAAGAAACTAAATGAAGTTTAGGATAGGAAGGAGGAGGATAAACCCAAAGAAATCTACACTAAGAAACATCATATTTAAACTACTGAAAACAGAAGAAAAAAAATCAAGAAATCAGTGAAAGAGGAATTATACCCTATTTATAGAGGGAAAATAATATGTGTATTAGCAGAGTTTTTATCAGAAACCAGGGATGCTAGAAGGAAGTAGCCCACATTCTTCGAATGTTGAATGAAAAGAATTGTCAACCCAGAATTCTATACCCAGTGAAAATATCCTATAAAAAAAATAAAGAGAAAATTAAGATATTCTCAGACTGAAGAATATCAAGAGAATTTGTCTCCCGTCACCAAGAAACAAACACACACACACAAAACTCCTAAGAACAGCTAAAGAAATTCCTCTAAACAGGAAGACAATGTGAAAAGAAGGAATTTTAGAAGATCACAAAGAAGGAAAAGGGCAATGAGGAGAATTAAAATGTGGGTAAATAAAATATAACTTCCTTCTTTTGTGACGTTTATGAGTTGAAGACAAAATTACATTGTCTGATGTAGTTCTACATCTAAATATCTAAATGTTTCAGTATCTAAGTATTTAGAAATATTTAAGACAAACAAGGAATTATGAAACAATGTAAAGGAAAATAAGGTTTACTTGAACTGATAAAATGTTGGCATCAGTAAACTGCAGTAAATTATATAGAATGCAATATGTAGAGTAACTCCTTAAAAAGGTAGAGATAAACTAAATATATATACATATATATGTATAAATGGAATTGTAAAAAATAATGAGTAACCAGTAAGAAGGCATGAAAAAGATAGAGCAGAAACAAAAATAAAGAGCAAAAAGAAAACAAATAGTGGCAGATTTACCAGCTAATATATAAAAATACATGTTAAATACAAAGGTCTAAATATACCAACTCAAAAGCAGAAATCAGCAAATACTGGATTAAAAACATGACTCAAATATATGATGTCACCAGGAAATTTATTTCAAACATGTAATATAGATAGTTTGAAAGTTAAAGGATGGAAAGATACACCAGGCAAACATTAACCAAAAGAAAGCAGGAGAGATTATACCATTGCCATATAAAACAGAAAGAGAATTAAAAAAAATAAAAGAAAATTGCCAGAAACACATAACAATATTATGTAATGACCGCACCAAGAAGATGTAGCAATAATAAATGTTTATGAAGAAAAAACAAGACTGTAAAATAGATAAAGCAAAAGCCAAAAGAACTGAAAGGAGAAACAAAATTAAAATTTAATAAACTGAAAAGATAATAAATTCGCAATAAAATGGACAAACTCAACATCATCAACATAAAAAAATCTAAATTACAGTTCTATAACTCTCCCCAGTGCCCACAGCACACATCCTGAACCATACAACCAATCTTATTACATCTAAAAGAAAATAAATCATGCTGCATTCAAAGAAAAGAGATCACAGTGTGTTTTTCAATCACAATGGAATCAAATGAGCAATCAATAATGGTAAGATAAAAAGAAAATCTCTTAAAATTTGGGATTTAAACAACACACCCCAGATAATCTATGGATCAAAAAGGAAGCTGTTAGATAAATGAAAAATAAACATATTTAATGAGAACGAAAACACAACATATCCAAATTTGTGGAACACAGATACAGTAGTGCTGAAAAGGAAATTTGTAGCATTAAATGTATATATTAGAAAACAAGAAAAGTCTCAAATCAATAATCTAAACTCCCCAATCAATAACAAGGACAAAAAAGAAAAGAAGAGCAAAATAAACTGAAAGCAATCAAAAGGATAGGAATAGAAAAGGTAATATCAGAAATAAATTAAGATCAAGGTGGAAAAAAATAGAGAAAGTGAAACAGAGTTAGTTCTTTGAGAAGATCAATAAAATTAACAATCCAAGCCAGCTTCAGCAACAGTGAGGCACTAAACAACTCAGTGAGACCCTATCTCTAAATAAAATACAAAATAGGACTAGGGATGTGGCTCAGTGGTCAAGTACCCCTGAGTTCAATCCCCGGTACCAAAAAAAAAAAAAAAAAAAACCTGACAGAATAAATTGCTGCAATCAGGAATGAAATAGGAGATGCTATAGAACCTGCCAACATTAAAAGGATTAATAAGGGAACACTAAAAGCTCTTCTATGTTACATAAATTTGATAATCTAGATGAAATGAACAAACAACAAACATAAACCATTACAACTCACCCAATATAATATAATTTGAACATTATATTAATATAATTTGAATATTTTTAATTTTAAAAATTTCCCAAAAAAGAAATTACTAGGCAGAGGGTTTCACTAAAGAATTATGCCAGACCTTTAAAGAATTAACAGCAGTTTTCTACAATCTTTTCTAGAAAACAGAGGAGGAAGTAATAACTTCCTAATTTTTTTTTTTTTTTTTTAAGAGACAGGGCCACAGTCTCTGCCTAGTATGGCCCCAAACTCCTGGGTACAAGTGATCCTCTTACCTTAGTCTCTTTATTTAAAAAATATTTTTAGTTATCAATGGACCTTTATTTTATTTATTTATATGTAGTATGAGAATCCAACCCAGTGCCTCACACATGCTAGACAAGCACTCTACCATTGAGCCACGATGCCAGACCAGTCTCTTGAGTAGCTAGGACTACAGGCATTTGCCACTGTGTCTGGTCCTAATCCATTTTATGAAGCTAGTATAACAGAACCAGACAAAGAAGTAAAAAAAAAAAAAAAAAAAATCCGAAGAAGAAGAAGAAAAGAAAGCTATGTACCAAAATCCTTCATAAACATAGATATAAAAATCCTTTGAAAATATTAGCAAACAGGATTTTGCAATATATAAAAAAAATGGTTATATATCGTGAGCAACTGGAGTTTATTCCAAAATGAAAGACTGCTCTAATTCAAAACCCAATTCAATGTAACCCATCATATTAATAGGTTAATGAAGAGAAACTACATGATGATATCCATCAGTACAAAAAAAGCATTTGATCAAATTCAATATCCATTCATGGAAAAAACTCTCAAAAACATAGGAATAGAGAGGATATAACAGACTGAAATGTCTGTGCGTCTAAAAATTCATTTGCTCAGAAAATAAAGTCATGAAAATTAGGCCTTCATGTGATACCCTCAGAGAGTTCACTTCTCTACCACATGAGAATTTAAGAAGAATTTGGCTGCCTGCAGTCTAGATAAGGACAACTACAATTTTTATTATTGTGAGTTCCTTCCAATTTGGTCCTGAGCTCTCTGTCAAGAATGCTCATAAACCAAGGTACCCCCTTCTCTCTATGAGACCCCTGAAGCAGTGGAAAGTTAGGTTCAGGTGGTTGAAATTAAAGTATATGAAACAGAAGAAATTTATCACTTGCAGGTCTCACAGAGGTTACTGGTGCCGACTAGATGCTGACAGGGAATCCGGCAGGTAAGGAGTGAGCGAGGACCAGCATGACTGTGAGTTTATTAAGGTCCTTGGGTATTATCCCTTAGGCTTTTCCACTGGGCTTGTGGATTTGAACATGTCCAAAAACTGGCTTATTTACATGACTTTGGTGTTGAAGATTAGGTATTATAATAGTCAATAGTTGTGTAGTATACTGGGTTTGGGGTCTGTGCTATTTTGCAAACAATCATACAGGGCAAGAAAGCCTACATTAAGCCAAAGGCGATAAAGTACAACTAAGTTTTAAACAATTTATGTCAGGTCTAATGATAGATGCCAAGGCAGCAACTATATTAGATGAATTTACAACAAGAGCACTCAACAGAACCCAAGTATGCTGGCACTCTGCTTTCAAATTTCCAACCTCCAGAACCATAAGAAATATATATATTTCTGTTCTTTTTAAGGCACTCAGTCTGTGGTATTTTGTTACAGTGGCCCAAACTAAGATAGGATATTCCTCAGCTTGATAAAAAGCATCTACCAAAAAAACTATAGATAACATCATACTCAATAAAGAAAGAATTAACGTTTTCTTACAATCAGGAGCAGGAATTCCTGCTCACATCACTCTTATTCAATACAAAAGTAGAGGTTCTAGCAAGGGTAATACAACAAGAAAAAGAAATAAAAGGCATACAGATCAGAAAGGAAAACAATGAACTTTTCCTATTTGCAGGTGATACAATAATTATGTAGAAAATCCCAAGGAATCTACAAAAATACTCCTAGAACTAATATAGGTATTCAACAAGATCTTGGAATATCAGATAAATATATAAAAATAACTCATATTTCTATATAATAACAATAAACAGGTAGACACAAAATTAAAAACTGAGTATCATAAAATTGGTTAAAATACATGTATATCTAATAAAACATAAACAGGGTTTGAATGCTAAGACTACAAAAAAAACAATAAAAAGTCAGAAATCTAATAAAGAAGATTTCAATAAATGAGAGACATACCATATTTATGGATTGTAAGATGGAACACTGTAAAAATATCAATTCTTTTTGTCTTTTAGGCTTTGATTTCTGTACGTGTGTGTGTGTGTGTGTGTGCGTGTGTGTGTGGTGTTGAGGATTGAAACTAGGGATGCTAAGCATGTACTCTACCACTTGTGCATGCTAAGCACAAAAATACCACTGAAATACATCACCAGTCTGATGCTTTGATATCTTGAGGCCTTGCTCACCCTGGCAGGATGGCATACCAAGGTTAGCTAATTCCTATAGACAGTAAAGGAACTCATCTGATAGCATATCTTTCTTATACAAGCCAAATAACCAAAGACCATATCTCTACCATCAAGCTTTCACATTCAGGACCACTATTTCCCACCCCTATTATCCCAGGGTCAGCTATAAGATAATTAAGGGCAGCTCCCTATGCTCCAGGACTCACTGAAAGTACTCAAAGAAGCCAGTCTAAGCCTGCTTACCGTGGCTCACTGATTACTATTTAGGTATAAGTCTAACAAAAAGTGTACAGGATCTACATGAATTAAAGTATAAAGCTCTGACTGAAAAATTAAGTATTTAAATAAATAAACTTTCTTGCATACAAAGACTTCATAATATTAAGGTGTCAAATTATTCCCAACATAAATATTGATTTAATGAATCTCAATCAAAATATCAGCAAGTTATTTTGTGGATATCAATACTGGTTCTAAAGTGCTTGGGAGGCTTAGCAAAAGTGAGGCACTAAGCAATTCAGTGAGACCCTGTCTCTAAATAAAATACAAATGTCTTTTGTCTTTATGGAAAGACAAAAGACACAGAACGGCCAACATAATGCTGAAAAAATGGTCAGATGACTGATACTACCTGATTGAACTACATACAGATAATAAAGACATATTGGTGAAATAATAGACAAACTGATCAATAGAAGAGAATAGAGAGCTGAAATAGTCAACTTACGTCTGACAAAGGAGCAAGGCAATTCAATAAAGAGAAGAAAGTATTTTCAGTAAGGGGTGCTGGAACAGTTGGACAACTGGACATTGCTATGGTTTAGATGAGGGTCTCCTAAAGGTTGATGTGTTAAAGTTTGGTACTCAAAGTGGCAGCACTGGGAGGTGTTGTGGACCTGTAAGAAGTTAAACCTAGTGGGAGGTCTTTAGGTCCTTGAAGGGGATGTACCTCTGAAGGAGATTTAGAAACTCTGGCCTCTTTGTTTTCTAGCCCATGAAGGAAGCAGTTTGCTCTGTCACTTGCTCCTGCCATGATGTGCCACCTTGCCAGAGATTCAAAGCAACAAGTTCACTCAGTCTTTGACTGAAATCTCCAGAACCATGAGCCAAAATAAACCTTTTCTTACTATGAGCTAATTGCCTCAGCTATTTCATTATAGTAATGAAAAAAAAATGCAACCATCAATAGGCAGAAAGAGTTAATCCACGCACAGAATTTGCACCTTTTGCAAAACCAACAGAAATGAACCTTATACCTTAATGTAAAATGCAGAACTATAAAATTTTGAAAAGACAACATAGAAGGGATGAGTTTATATTAGCATCAAAAGTGCTTGGGAGGCTTAGCAAAAGTGAGGCACTAAGCAATTCAGTGAGACCCTGTCTCTAAATAAAATACAAAAAATAGGGCTGGGGATGTGGCTCAGTGGCTAAGTGACCCTGAGTTCAATCCCTGGGTACCCACCACAGAAAAAAGCACAACCCCAAAAAGATAAAGTTGACAAACTGGAGTTTATCAAAACTAAAAACTGCTTGATTATGAAAAACCCTGCTAAGAAAATGAGGAGACAAATGACAGACTGAGAGAAAATGTTTGCAAAAACATTTATCTGATAAAAAGCTTACATTCACAGTATACACAGAACACTTAAAATGTTAAAAATTTTGGGCTGGGGTTGTAGCTCAGTGGTTGAGCACTTGCCTTGCATGTGTGAGCCACTGGATTCAATCCTCAGCACCACATAAAATAAATGCAGGTATTATTGTGTTCATCTACAACTAAAAAATTACTTTAAAAAAAATTTAAAAATTATATTAAACAGCCAAAGACCCAGGTAGATATATCATCAATAAAACATAAGGTGTTCAACATCATATGTCATTAGAGAATTGCAAATTAAAACAAGATACCACTATGCATCTCTTAAAATCAGAAGAAACTAATAAATACCAAATGACAGGAAGATTCATTGTGCATAGAATGCAAAATAGTACAACTGTTTTCTAAGAGGTTGATAGTTCCTTAAAAGACCAGACACTCTTATTATACAGTCTAACAATTGTGTTTCTACATATTTAGCTAAATTTATTTGAAAACTTCTATCTATAGAAAAAATTCTAAGTAAATGTTTATAACAGCTTTCTATATAATCACTCAAAAGTTAAAGCAATTAAATGTTCTTCAGTTAGTGAGTGCAAAAACAAACTGTGGTACATCAGTGTAATATTATTCAGTGATAAAAATAAATGAGTTGTCAAACCATGAAAATACATGGATGAGCCCTAAGTACATATTGTTTAATAAGAGAAGTCAGTCTGAAAAGGCTAGACATACTGTATGATTCCAACTCTATGACAGTTTGGAAAAAACAAAAATATAGAGACAACAAATAAAAACATCAGTGATTATCAGGGAAACTGGAGCAGGGAAAATTATGAATAAGTAGAGTACAGGAGATATTTAGGTAAGCAAAACTGTTCTGTATGAAACTAATGGTGGAAACATGGCATTATGCATTTTTTAAAACGTATAGAACACCAGGCGCAGTGGCGCATGCCTGTAATCCTAGTGGCTTAGGAGGGTAAGGCAGGAGGAGGGTGAGTTAAAGCCAGCCTCAGCAACTTAGCAAAGCCCTAAGCAACTTGGCAAGACCCTCCCTGTCTCTAAATAAAATGCCAAAAAAAAAAAAAAAAAAAAAAGGTTGGGGATATGGCTTAGTGGTTAAGTGCCCTTGGGTTCAATCTCAGTATCAAAAAAATGCCCCAAAACCAAAAAGCACAAAACTCATACATAACTGTACAAGACAAAGAATGGACCTTAATGTAAACTATGGATTTTAGGTTAATATTATATCAGTATTGGCCCATCAATTTTAACATATTAACTATACCAATATAAAATAGGGAACAACATGGGTTGGAAGTGAAGGAATGGAAGGTTTATATGGATCTCTCAGAATTATCTGCTCAAGTTTTCTATAAATCTAAAAATGTGCTAGAAAAATCTACTAATCAACCTTTAACTCTAAAACCTTATTTTGGAGGGAAAAAAAAGCCTGTGAGAGAAAATATGGTCTTAACATTCAAAGATGAAAATTATAGGGCTTTCCCATCTCCCATCCCCAAATATAATAAATAGAAGGTTAAAACACAACCTATACAAAGTTTAAATGGAATGGAAATGCTTCTTAAACCAAATATAGACCATATTTAACTTTTTAAAATTTGTTTTTCCTTTAAAATCTGAGTCAAAAATAGAACATAGAAGTGATTTAATCCAAGTTTTCGTTTGAATTTATAATCTCAATAAACCTGATAATTCAATTCTGTTGCCTATATATTTTTACTTTCCCTATTTTCCTAATTTTGGTTTTTCCTATGCTCTTGACTGAACATAACATTAAAATAAAGTATTAAAGTATATCTGTATTTTCTATTGTAGTTATTGAATATGGTTTTATTATCCCTTTGTGGTTTTTTTTTTTTTTTTTTGGTACTGGGGATTGAACTCAGGGGTACCTGACCACTGAGCCACATCCCCAGCTCTATTTTGTGTTTTATGTAGAGACAGGGTCTCACTGAGTTGCTTAGTGCCTCCCCATTGCTGAGGCTGGCTTTGAACTGGCGATTCTCCTGTCTCAGCCTCTCAAAGTGCTGGGATTACAGGCGTGCGCCACTGCGTCCGGCATCTCTTTCTGCTTTTAAAAGCACATTCATACATGCATGAAATGAAAGATTCACAAATTGAGACTTATTTTTAGGTGGGGGGACTTTGCACTTGTACTTTTTTGTGGGTTAGTGGCTTAATGGGTGTGGTGTATACATGTAATCTGAAATTCCAGTGTAATTCTCAGTCTAAGACTGGATTTTTCTGAGTAGTTTTTGTAGCTTCTAAAATTAAACTTATTGTATGGACATTCATGTTTAACAAAACAAATGTTTCTTTCTTTCTTTCTTTTCTTTTTGGTACCAAGGGTTGAACTCAGGGGCACTCGACCACTGAGCCACATTCCCAGCCCTGTTTTGTGTTTTATGTAGAGACAGGGTCTCACTGAGTTGCTTACCTGCTGGGATTACAGGCGTGTGCCACCACGCCTGGCTAAATGTTTCTTTTTTTGATAACTAATAATTCATTCTTCCCTTCTTTGTTCTCTGGGAAAACTATAAGTAATTCACTATAAATAATTATGACTAAAACATAGTCTACATGAATATAAATGTGATTATGGAAACAAAAGAACATAGGTCATATACTATAAATTTAGATTAAAATGAAAAATTAAATAAGATAAAAAGTCCAAGTTTGAAGGTCTTATCTCTGAAGGAAATACAGTTATAAAGTAGCTGTTTTCTGGAATTTGTCAATTTTTTTAAACTTAATGTTTAAAACTATTTACTGACTTACTGAATTTCAAATATTACATTTGTCTGGATCAAAATCAGTGAAACTAAAAACAAGTTTAATTATGAAAATTTGTCAAAACTTTTACAAAAATTTTGTGAGGTTATAGTTATTTTGAAATAAGGACTATTCCTTAAATGCAGTAATATAATTTTATAAGAAAAAGACTGCAGGATATGTAGAGTAAAATTAGATAATCACAAAACATTTGGAAGTGGATGCCAGGTATAGCGGTCTATGTCTGCAATCCCAGCTACTCAGGAGGCAAGAGGATCTCAACTTCAAGGCCAGCCTCCATAATTTAGCAAGACCCTGTTTCAAAAAATAAAAAATAAAAAGGACTAGCTCATGGGTAGAACTCCCCTGGGTTCAATCTCTTGTACTACTAAATAAATTAAAAAAACGAAAGAACTTAACAAACATTTTACAACTGGACATGGTAATAACTTTTCCATATTGCAAAGTATAATTTTATGGAAAGTTACAATGTTATGTACTTAATTATAATATTTTATCTTAAAATTTAGAATACTAAAAGCTAAAGTTGTAATGCAGGGTTTCTTAGCCCTGGTAGTTGATTATTGAGTTGGGACTTCTTTGTTGTAGGGGCTGTCCTGAGTACTCAAAAAATTTTAGCAGACCCTTGACCTCTACCCACAAGATACTCTTACAGTCATGACACTCTGAAATGTCTCCAGACATTGTCAATGTCCCCTGTGGAAATCAAAGCGCCCGCACTAAAGAGTCACATTCATGTATCACCATTTTAAATGGTCACATATATATATGGTCATACAAAATACATATTATGATCAACACATAATTTGTTATATTCTACAGATATGTTTATTTGAAAGCAAATGATTCCATTTTTATCCAGTAAAATTCTTTATATTCCTATTAATGTGAAAAGATGGAACTTGTTGAGAAAATGACAAACTGTTTTCAAGAAACTTGTACAGTAGTATGGTTATTCTCTCTCTTTTTAAACTTTGTAAATTTGTTAAACTTATTCATATCATCTATATATATACCATTTAAATATATATACTTAATATTAAATATATTTAATATATACTATATATATACTTATCTAATCTGTAGAAAAAAAGGAAGAGGAAAAATGATGGAAATCGTGTGTTAAAGAGTGTGAGAGCAAGTAAAGAGGCAATAGAGAAAGAATTTTGAAAACTTGGCAGATATCTAAGAAAAAATAAAATCTTCAGTTCAGAGTTCAAGGCAGTGTGAAAGAATAACAGCGTTACTGCTGAGTAAAAGCTATACTTTTAATGTCCCATCAGAAAGAAAACTTTGCCATTGTTGAAAACAATTTAAAATGTCATGTGAAAGCATCACTCAAAAACTGAAATAAAAGAAATCTTACTTTTTCCCATGGTACTTGCTGGTTTTTGGTCCCAATCTTTAGGACGTACGTTTGCTTTACTACCTGATTTAATTGCAGATTGTTTTGCTGATAAAGATGAAAGTTCTAGAGCACTGTAAGAATCAAACAAATCCCAGGTAGTGGCCATCATGCCTAAAGAGAAAGGAAAAAAGTATTTGAAACCAAAATAATACATCAGCTTTATACAAAATCAGTCATAGCAAAATCTAAGAATGTTTAGTGCTGATTTTTAAAAAATCACTGTTTTAATAATAATAGCAGAAAGTGAATAAAGATGACAAATAATTCATGAGGCTACCTCAAGAGATCCTCTGTCATCACACTATTAGCATCTCAAATATCTTACTTAGTGTTTTAGGGATAGCTCCCAATTATCCTTATGGTCATTTCTGATCTCACACCTCTTTTCTCTCTTCTCCAAGCTTATGTGGCATAATATCAGCAATCTGTTACTATACGTCCACTTAGTGATATGGACCTGGACAATAACATGATTAAGATTTTCATGTTCTTACATATTATGGTCAACACATAACATGTTACATTCCACAGATCTGTTTATTTGAAAGCAAATGATTCCATTTTTATCCAGTAAAATTCCTTATATTCCTATTAATGTGAAAAGATTCAACTTGTTGAGAAAATGAGACACTGTTTTCAAGAAATTTGTAGAGTAGTATGGTTATTTTCTCTCTTTAAATTTTGTAAGTTTGTTGAATTTATTTATATCATCTAAAATAACAATGGTCCCCAAATGAAAACTGAGTATATTATTTATCTTCAAAAAATAACTTTAAAAGCTCCAACCCCTTTCACTGCTGATTTATACCACTTTTAGCAATTATGTTCTCAATGATCATGAATGATGTATTTCTACATGCTAAACTTCCTTTCAGTTAAAGAATGATGTTTTAATAAAGAATTCTTTTCCTTAAAAATCAAAAATAGAATCTGGACCTAATAAATGCAGTTACTTCATTGCTAGAACTATTGTTTTCCTAATATAAAATGAAGGAGCTTTGGTATCTAATGTTTTCAATGGGTAAGAATATTAACTCAAAATTTCATAATATTTCTATCTTAATGAAATTTTCTTAATAGCATCTAATGAGTAATGCAAAGAATAAATATTAGTATATTTTAATGAATTGGAAAGAATATAATTTCCATGTTTATAAAGAGACCTAAGAAAGAAATTATATCCTTCAATACTGAATTAATCGTTTTTCTAGCCTTTAACTGAAAGTTTGGTAAGTTCAGTATATAGGAATATATTGTTACATATTCATTAATAATATAATTACTACACAAATAAATATACATATTACAAATTAGCAATGCAAGATATTAGGATGATTTAAAACTTTTTTTATTTGAAGACAATAAATTATTGCTGATTTTAGTTTGAACCATTATTACATTTCTTAGTTTGAGTAAGTTTAACTTAAAAAATAGAAAATCTCCAACCCATCAAATTATACGTTAAATATGTTCAGTTTTTGTATATCAAATATATATAGCTCAATAATAAATAAATTTATATCTCAACAAATAAATTTATATACCTCACTAAGGCTGTTAAAAAGTAAAATCTCAAGCTACATGCTCTAATATATTCAAGAAGGGTAGAAGGGTAATAAATAACGAATGACTGCATTTTCCGCTTTCGTAGTTATGTACTATTTAAGCACTTCTTTTCACTTGTATCAGAGAAAAGTATTTTAAATCATACTTTTTTTTTTTTAAGCATTTCTGGGTCAGTCTAAGGTATGTCCAGTGGGAAATAGGCTGTGATATGAGAGTGTCCAGGAGCTTCTAAATAATTAGGGGTGTTCTATTACTTATGCTGGCTAGTAAAGCAAGTGGAATTAATTCTTTCTTTACATTACATGTATATTATACACTTTTATTAGAGGGGTGTATTTCAGAATAAAAGTTTTTAAAAATATTAAAGACATTATTTACACTAAATAATTCAAATACAACCAAATAAATAGTAAGGTTTTATCATACAATAAAAGCCTATCTCTTCTCTGCCTGATTTCGAATGAAACTGCAAGACACATGCGGGAATACAAAAAATGGAGATCAAAATATTACCTTCAAGCTGGGCACAGTTGCGCATACCTGTAATCTGAGTGCCTCAGGAGGCTGAGACAGGAGGATCACGAGTTCAAAGCCAGCCTCAGCAAAAGTGAGGCACTAAGCAACTCAGTGAGACCCTGTCTCTAAATAAAATACAAAATAGGGCTGGGGATGTAACTCAGTGGTAGAGTGCCCCTGAGTTCAATCCCTGGTACCTCCCCCCGCAAATATATATGTTACTTTCATTACTAGAAAGGCTGATGGAAATGGTGGTCTTAAATCTACAGCTAAACAGATTCTTTTTTTCAGAATATATGGAATAAATACCACCTAGTAACTGCACAGCTAGACAAGCAACAACCTCTTCAGCAGAGGTGAGATCAGAATGCATGCTTTCTCTAAGTGAAAAATCATAACTAAAAAATCTGGAAGTGGCTAAGCTATTATTCATTCTCCTAAACACTTCTTTCAGAGTAGTCACTTCTCCTTCCTCGGGAATGAGTGAATAAGGTACAGAGAGAGGTCAGAAATTATTAATTTAGCTGAATTACTTCTGTAAAGATTCACATAAAGTGAGGAGGACGTTTCCCCTGACAATATACATATAGCAAATTCTGATAAAGATAGTTCAAATAATTGAGTTTCTTCAATTTCCCTGAAGACAACTAACGGAAAGGAGATCAGGAACTAAATTAAGAGCAGTAATGGCAAGCTAGATACAGAGAAAACTCCAGGTAGATAACCATGGGTGGGGGGGTGGGGCTGGGAGACGTCTTTTGCTCCATTAATGTTGTGTATTACATTGACTGATTTACACATGTTGACCCTCTTTTCCATCAGTGGGATAAACACTACTTGATCACAGTGTATAATCCACTTAATATGGAGCTGAACTCAGTTCATTTGTACTTTTTTGAGGATGTTTACATCCACAATCCTAAGGAACACTGTAGTTTTCTTTTATTTCAATTTCTTTATCTAACTTTGGCATCAGAGTAATGCTGGTCTCATGAGTTTCAAAATGTTCCCTTCTCTTCCATTCTTGAAAGGATTTGTATTAAAACTCCCATAAATGATTGGCAGAATTCACCTGTAAAATCATGTAAAGTCCTGGGATTTTCTTTGATAGGAAGTTTATGATTACTATTTCAATCTCTTGTTGTTTTAGTAAGCTTTTGCATTGCTGGGACCAAACTACCTGACAAGAACAGCTTAGAGGAGGAAAAGTTTATTTTGCCAGATGGTATCAGATGTCTCAGTCCATAGAGGCACCATTCCTCTGGGTCTAAAGTTGAGGCAATTCGTCATGGAGGAAAGGCCCAGTGGAGAAAAGCTACTCCCCTCAAGGCAGCAAGGAAGCAGGGATGGAATGCGGAAGGGACCACAGAGTACATGCACCCTTCCAGTCATGCCCCACCTGCCTATAGTTACCACTCATTACGTTCCACTCTCACAATCTAATTACTTTGCTTCTAAACATTCCTGCATTAACACAAGACCTTTGTGGGGGGGATGTCTTATATCCAAATTATTACATCTTTCATACATCTGTTGAGGTTTTCTATTTCTCCTTTAGTCGGTTTTGGCATTGTGTGTTTGTGTGTGTGTGTGTGTGTGTGTGTGTAGGAATTTGTCCATTTCATTTAGTTATCAAATTTATTGACATACAATTGTTCATAGTATTCTATTATAATCCATCTTGTTTTGGGAAGGTCAGGAGTCCCACTTTCACTTCTGGTTCTAGTAATTTGAATCATTTCTCCCTTTTTTTATAGCCAATCTAGCAAAAGTTTTGTTTTGCTCATCTTTCCAGAGTTCCAACATTTTTTTTTATTTACCTATTCTGTAATCTTATCTCCACTCTAATCTTTATTATTCCCTTCCTTCTGCTAGCTCTTGGATCCTTTACACCTTAAGGCATAAAATTAGGTTACTGATTTGAGATCTTTCTTTGTTGTGGTATTGGGGATCTAACCCAGGACCTGATACCTGCTAGCCAAACATTCTACCACTGAGCTGTATCAGCTATAAATTTTCCCCTAAGCATTGCTTTCACTGTAGTCCATAAATTCTGGTATGTTGTATTCACATTTTTATTTGTCGAAAAGTATTTTCCAACTTCTCTTGTATTTTATTCTTTGGACCACTGGTTGTTTAAGAATATTGTTTGATCTCTACATATTTGTGAATTTCCACCTTTCCATCTGTTATAGATTTTTAGTTTCATTACACTATGGTCAGAAAAGTTCTTTAGGTGATTTCAAAATTTATATTTTTATCAACTCATGTTTTGTGTCCTAATGGTCTTTCTTGAAGAATGTTGCATGTACACTTGAGAAAAATGTGTATTCTGCTATTTGAAGTTATTCTATTTATGTTTGTTATTCTAGTTGGTTTATATTGCCATTAAAATTCTACATTTTTATATTGATCTTGTCTAATTATTTATTATTGGCAGTGGTATACTGAAACTATTATTATAAAACTGTCTATTTCATCCTCCAACTGTTATCTATTCTTGCTTAGTATCTTTTGGGGCTTTCTTGTCAAGTATGTGTGTTTATAACTGTAGTATCTTCTTTAGGGACTGACTTTTTATTAGTATACAATATTTTTGTTTCTTACAACAATTTCTCTAAAGTTTCTTGCTTAATACTAGTATAACTGTCTCAGCTTTCTTTTGGCTTCTATTGGCATCCTTTTCCACATATTTGTGTCATTGGATCTAAGGTGAGTCTCTTGTAGACAGCATATAGTTGGATCATGTTTTTCTTTTAATCCATTCTGATAGTCTCTCTACCTTTTAATTGTGGAGTATAATTGATTTGTATTTAAAGTAAATATTAATAGGGAATAGTTATTTGTCAGTTTTGTTTGTAATCTGCTTTATATATTTGTTCCTCAAATCCTCCATTACCACCTTCTTGTATATTTAATTAATCTTTTGATAGTGTGCCACTTTGATTCTATTCTCATTTCCTTTTCTATAATTTTTAGTTATTTTCATGGTGGTCATCTTGATTATTACAACTGATTTTATAAAATTATGTTTTGAATTACTACTATCTTACCTCAATATTATACAAAAACCCTACTCCTTACACAGCTCCATCCCACCAGTTTTCAAAATTATATCTTTACACATCATATGTCCATTAACATAGTCTTACAATTATTGTTTTATACATTTCTTTTAAATCACATTGCAAAAAAAAAAGATGAAAACCAAAATTACAATATTGGCTCTTGTATT
Source organism: Xerus rutilus (assembly GCA_028644305.1). Classification (NCBI taxonomy): domain Eukaryota; kingdom Metazoa; phylum Chordata; class Mammalia; order Rodentia; family Sciuridae; genus Xerus; species Xerus rutilus. The sequence continues at coordinate 35,990 of JAQQSJ010000042.1, forward strand.
ACCTATGTAGTTACCTTCACCACTGTTCTTTTTCATGATTTCAAGTTAGTGTCTAGTATTCTTTCACTTTCTGCCTAAAGGACTACTTTTAGGAGTCCTTTTTGAGTCACTTTTTAGAAAGACTCTGGTCATTACTTCTTCAAACATTCTTTGTGTCCTTTACCTTCTTCCTCTCTTTCTGAGAGTGTCCTTATGTGTATATAGGCATGCTGATGGTGTCTCATGGGTCCCTTAGGTGCTGCACACTTTTATTTTTTTCTTTCTGCTACACATGTTGGAATTTTTAAATTGATCTATCTTTAAGAATTAATGATTATTTCATCATCTTGCTCAAATCTACTATTGAAAACTCTCGTTTTCCCATGTCAGTTATCATACTTTCAATATCCAGAAAATTATTTTTACAATTTCTTTATTGATATTCTTTATTTGTTCATATATCATTCTCATTTACTTTAGATGTGTGTCCATAGTTTTCTTTAGCTCTCTTAACATATCCAATGTAAATGATCTAGTTTTTCTCTAGTAAGTCCTATCTCTACTTCCTCAGAGAGTTTAATATTTTTTTGAATGAGCCACATTTTCTTGTTTCTTTGTATCTTTTATAATTTCTTATTTAAAATTGAAAATTCAAGTTATTATTATAACATAATTCAATCAGATTCTTTTTTTGGGAGGAGTAGCGGGGATTGAACTCAGCGGCACTCAACCACTGAGCCACATCCCCAGCCCTATTTTGCATTTTACTTAGAGACAGGGTCTCACAGAGTTGCTTAGTGCATCGCTGTTGCTAAGGCTGGCTTTGAACTCCTGATCCTCCTGCTTCAGCCTCCTAAACTGCTGGGATTACAGGTATGCGCCACCACGCCAGACCAGAAATCAGATTCTTAATGCTCTTTGTTTTTAATAGTTTTCTGTACATTGTAATTGTTTGTTTGCTTAGCAAATTTTAAAAACTATTTTTGTAAATTTCTGTGTTCTGTCTTGTGTCATCTCAGAACTCTTTGTTCTTTAGCTTGTGGTAAGCTACTGTCCTACCAAAGACTTCCTTGAATGCCTAGATATCCCCTCAACCATCTCCCTCAAAAAAATAAGAAGGAAAAGAAAAAAGAAGAAGAAAATAAATCAATTCCCAGTCTTTGTAGATATGCTCTGTATTGGGACACTCCTTCAATGCTTGGCCAGGCTATTTATAACTTTTCCTTACCCTTCACTTCCTGTGCGTACTAAGCCTAGAAGTCAGTCAGAGGTGAAGACTTGGGATCTTCTCATATCCTTTCAGAGCATGCACTCTACCCAAGGAATGCATGAAACTTTTTAAATTCCCTTGTATATGCAGGCCTTATTCAATACTCTAATTTCCAAAAAAAACTCATACATAAATTTTTCTTTTTCTTTTTTCTTTAAATATTTTTTGGTTGTAGATGGATGCAATATCTTTATTTATTTATTTTTACGTGGTGCTGAGGATTGAACCCAGTGCCTCACGCATGCGAGGCAAGGACTCTACCACTGAGCCACAGTCCCAGCCCACATAAATTTTTCTTCACAGGGTTTGAGCATACATTGTTTGGTTCAATTTATATACTCTTGCTACAAGTAGCAGTGAGTTTTTTATAACAATTCCTCTAAAGTCTCTTTCATGAAATACTAGTATACTCATCTCATTTTTTTTGGTTACTATTAACATACTTTAATACATATTTGTGTCACTGGATATGTTCATTTTTCTTAGAATGCTTTTGAAGAATGCCCTATGTACAGTTGCTTTACTGCTTGACAGAGTTTTGAGTTTGGTGAAAAAAAGAAAACTGCTTTGTTTCAGTCCTTCAGGTAACCCCAAGACAAGTTAAAGCAAACAAACCTAATTATTTGAGATAAGATTCTCTTTGAGAATAAGATAGGCCAAGGTCTCATACTGCAAAGGTGGATTACTGCCTTTACTGCTACTACTATGCAGGGTGTAGTGGCACACATCTGTGATCCCAGCTATTTGGGAGGCTGAAGCAGGAGGATCACAAGTTTGGGCAACTTAGCAAGTCCTTGTCTCAAAAAATAAAAAGAAACTTGGGATATAGTTCAGTGATAGATTGCCCCTGGGTTCAATCCTTAGCACAAACACACACAAAAAGACTACCTCCTTAGAAGAGAGTAAGGAGAAACAAGTGAAGATGCCATGAAAATTTCCTAGCAATGTTAAATTGCTTTTCTTTTTTTTTTTTTGAGAGTTAATCGAGTGTTTTAAATAAATCTTTTATGTTATATATGTGTGTGTGTGTGTGTGTGTGTGTGTGTGTGTGTTTTCTTGATCTAGCTCTTGCTTGGTTGCTATAGATCTTTGACTATTTTCTAGAATTCTGACAAGAGTTCACTTTTGCTCAGTTTTTTTGACATTTCTTTGGAGAAACATATTGCTGGAACTTCCTATTCTGCCACCTTTGCTGGTGTCACTGTAAGACTATTGCTAGTTAATGCTCTTGAGGTATCTGCTACAGTCTAGGATACTCTCAAAGGCCTATGTGTTAAAGGCGTGGTAACCAGCATGTGTCACTATTGGGAAGTGGTGCAAACTTTGGGAGGAGTTTAGTCAGAGCATGCCCTTACTGATAAATATTTTAAAAATATTAAATTTTTTTTTTTTGGTAAGAGACATTAATCTTCTGCCCTCAGTGCTCCTAGTTCTAAGGTCTTCAAAGCCAGACTGGAATATACCAGTCTCCAGGCCTGACCTCTAGGCCTTCAAACCACACTATCAGCGCTCCTGGGTTTAGAGATAACAACTCGTGGCACTTCTCAACCCCCATAAACACTTCTCAACCCCCATAAACACATAAGCCAAATACCTTATAAAAAAATCTATTTATACAGACATATGTCAGTTAAGAACAGTTACAAATTAAGAAAGTTATGATATCATTAGTTAATATAATCTTATGCAATTACCATCATATATGTGGTCCATCATTGACAGAAACATGGCTAGCACTGCATGACTATGTGTGTGCACGTGTGCATGTGTGTGTCCCTATTGGTTCCATTTCTCTAGAGAATCCTGACCAATACACACAGGTGTTATAAATTACTCTCATATTTACAGATTAACCCCTAAGAAGGTCCTTGATGTGGGCTATATTAGGGGAGTTAGGAGTTATTCTTGGTAAAAACTTTCCCATTACTTCAATTATCAAGTAGAATTCTGTCATTTTTTGAGCAGTTACAATAATTTTGAATTCTATAAAGAATGATTCTTTTCTTTATTTTTAAGTCTATTAGTATAAAGTAGGAACAAAGAACTCCTTAATCATAAATTCTAGATTTAGACAGACTTACCAAATACAGCTTAATAGCTATAGACCTCTCCATGTTAACTAATCTCTCTTTAAAATTTGTAGCATGGAAGCCGGGCGTGGTGGCACAAGCCTGTAATCCCTGCACTTAGGGAGGCTGAGACAGGAGAATTGCGAGTTCAAAGCCAGCCCCAGCAACAGCGAGGCGCTAAGCAACTCAGTGAGACCCTGCCTCTACATAAAACACAAAATAGGGCTGGGGATGTGACTCAGTGGTCAAGTGCCCCTGAGTTCAATCTCCAGTAACAAAAAAAAAGAAAGAAAGAAAGAAAGAAAATGCTACAAATAAAATTTGTAGCATTTTAATCATTTTTATTTTCTGCTGCCTGCAGGCTACCAGGAAAGGGAAAGCAGGGAACCATGGATGACCATATTTCTATTCCTTAACTGACAAATTAGGTAAGTCACATCTTTATTCCTAGGTAGAAATGAGTAAGAGAATAAAAATGGAGATGGACACACTCATTTATGCTCTCTCAAATAAAAGGAAATATTAGGAATAGGGAATAAATGCTTTTACCTATAAGATAGATTAGGCAAGGGCTGGGCCTATAGCTCAGTGGTAGAGCACTTGCCTAGCATGTGTGAGGCCCTGGGTTCGATCCTTAGCACCACATATAAATAGTAAATGAATAAAATAAATATCCATCAACAACTAAAAATAAAAATAAATTTAAAAAAAGATAGATTAGGCAAGATACACATACATACACATAGTTTGCCTCATCTAATTGTACAAAAGATTTAATAATTTTTATTTTTCTAGGTGTAAAACAAACTCATTAATAAAAACATTTCTTACTAAAAATTGATCAAGTTTTGCTAGAAGTTCATTTTAATCTTTTAAAAAACTAGTTTATAGTTTTGTTGAGTAACAAAGGCAATTAATATTATCTATAACCTTTCTTATAAATATTCCATTAGTCACACATTACAGATTTTTGGCTATAAAATAGTCTCACGGATGTTAATTTGTACCCATTGAGAGAAGTAAGTGCAGTTGTTAAGAGCATAGGCTCTGGAGTAAGAGCAAGTTAGTTAATTTCTTTTTGCCTATTTCCTCATCTATAAAATGGGCGATAATAATAGTGCCTAACACATACAGTTGTGAGAATCAAACCAGTTGACCTATGTGAAGGGCCTAAAATAGTATCTGGAACATTTAAAATGTTAATTGTGGTAGATATTCTTTGTGACACACTAAATAATCAGTTTCTATAAATCTTTTGTAAACAACTGAAGCATATAGAATACTATGATAGAGTATACATAAAAATCAAGATTGAGTTGTTATTCAAATCTATGTTACTTGTTACCTTATTTTTCAAATTCTGAAAACTACAGATCACAGTACACAATTACTATTGTGAATTGTCCAAATTATTTCTATTTTTGCTCTCTATATTTCAATATTTATTTGTTGATTGTCTGACTCAAGGAGCACATACTAAAACACAGTAGTTTATCAAGAAGAATGAAACAAATTACCTTTTTCTTCTGTTATGATTTTATCACACTGAACATCTTTGTTCTTTGGTGCACCATTAAAAGTCTGCATCATCCTTTCAACATATAAGTCATTGCCTAATCTATTTTTACAAAGGCTTTCATAATTCTTATTTCCCTGGCTGTAAAACATAAAGTAAAACCATCTCATTAATAAAAATCAATTATTGCTGCACATATTCTTGATTTATGTCACCATCTTCTCTGTTCATGTCGTCAGTGTCTAGATCTAGGATTTGTTACTTCTATTTATTCTTATTCATAGTGAATTGTTTCTTTATTGGTCTGATGTATTTTTACTTGATATTATTATCATTAATATGGCTATACCAAAAAGTAAAGTCAGAGTTCAAAATTATCCTTAGGATAAGATTAATTTACCTCCAAAGGATGCTTTTATACTGTACCTCTCAACATCTCTACTACTTTCAGTATCCACCAGTAATATACTAGCACTATCTCTATAGAGGTTTTATGAACTTTAATGTAAATATTTAAAGTTATATACTCCTTCAAAGTACAACTTTTGTAATATCCTGTAAGCATATTTTCATAATTGGTCAGTTCTTAGTATTTTTTAAAAATTTCATTGTGATTTCTTTGATCTCAGGAATTTAGAAATGTGTTTTTTAACTTCCAAATGCGTATGCAAATATGTCTTTTAGTTGTGGCTTATGTTATTGTATTTTTTTCTATATTGCATTGTCACATAATATATTTGATTCTACTTCTTTACAGTTTTTGAGACTTTCATGAATGTTTCATGTGCTCAAAAATAATGTGTTCTCTAGCTGCTGAGTGCAGAGTATATTTACAATTATTAAGATTTTATTCAAATATTCAGTATATATACTACTTTATTCCCTAGTTGACCTATCAATAATTAAGAGAGGTGGTAAATGTCAGGTTTGGTCAGGGTCCAAGATGCCCAAATAAGGAAGCTGGTCAGCGGAGCTGCAGGACACGCCTCTTGTCAATCAGCAAGTTTTCCTGACCCATCAGGAAGAACTCTGGCCTTCTCTTCCTGTACCCAAGCCCTCCCCTTCCTGACCAGGTTTTCTTGAAATTCTCTATGCACGGAATCTCCGACGCCATTTCTCCCGACCCGCTCTGATGGATGGGGGATTTGGTCCGAGGGTGCATTCCAATAAAGCCTTGCCGGGTGGCTTAATTCATCTTCTCCTGGTCGTGTGATATTTATAGTAAAATCTTCTATGTACAAGGATACTTATCATATTTCCAATTTTGTTCTCTATATATTGAGATTATTTCATTAAGAACATCTAAGTTTATGCTTATACCTTCATACCATTGAGTGACCTTTGCCCCTAACAGTGTTGTCAGTTTGTTTCTCTTCTGAAAGTGATATCACTTTTGTATCACTTTTGCAAGTGATAGAAGTTTTTTTCCTATATTTTTCTTCTATTTTAAAAATATCTATCTATATTTGGCATTCTGGAGTAGTACAATGCACTAAATATGTTTTTTATAGCTGTCTTATTTATTCCTATTTCTCTGAAATGGTGTCTCTCAATAGTTTGAGAAAGTCATTATGACTGACAGTACCTCTCTTTCATTCTTTCTGTTCTGTCTGCCCTTTTCAAACTATATTAGATATATATCAGACCATTATTCTACGATAAGCATAAACATATTTTTAACTTAGTTTTATATTTTATTTTTCTCTTCAAGTTGCATTTTGTATAATTTTCTAATTTATTAAATCTCTAATCAATTATACTTACTATGTTCCTGTTTATTTTCAACAATTACATAAACATATTTTAAAGTTCTTTTTCTAAACACAAGTCATCAGTTTGGTAGTTTTCATTCTTTTTGTGGTGCTGAAGATTGAACCCAGGGCCTTGTGAATGTGAGTATACTAACTGAGCTATATTCCCAGCCTCGAGTTTGATAGTTTCTTAATATTAATGATGTTTTAACTCTTGTTTAAATATTTCACATATTTTACATTCTATATCTGATAACATCATTATTCATAGTCCTCAGTGTCCAGATCTATGGTTTGTTACTTCTGTTTATTATTATTCATAATAAATTGTTTCTTTATTGGTTTGATATATTTTTACCAAATTCAATCTGAGGAAATGCTAAGAGCCTGAACGGGGTATGCTTTCCTCCAGACATTTGTGTTTGCTTCTGAAAACAGCCAGGATTCCTAGTAATTTAGGAACTCTTGTGATAATTAAGGTTTCCCCCTCCCCTTTATTTTCAAAGAGATAAAGTCTCACTGTGTTGCTCAGGCAGACCCTAAACTCCTGGGCTAGGTTGTTTTTCTTTTTTTCTTTTTAATAATTCTGGGGATTGAACCAGAGCCTCATTTATACTAAGCACACATCTACAGTGAGCTATATCCTCAGGTCCCTTTTCTGAGGGGTCCTAGATGCATTTTCCCTGACTTTTTATAAGCCTGTAAAATTATGTTATTCATGACCTGATTCTATTACACTTTAGAGTCCAAACAATTTTGCAATATTTTATATTTTGGGGAGGGCAATGCCCTAAAATTATTTTAGCAATAGACTTTTAGCACTATGAATCATATTTAAATGACATTTGGGATGAAATAATCTGAATGACTGTATTAATACTCTATATAGACTATATTAACTTCAGATAAAAAATACTTCAGAGCAAGAAAAAATATCAGGGGTAAAGAAGGGCATTACAAAATAATAAAGGAGCCAATTCTCCAAGAAAATATAACAATCTTTAATATGTTTGCATCTAACAACACAGCATCAAAATACATGAGGCAAAGATTAACAGTATACTTCTCTTATACTCTTCTTCCTTATACTCATTAATAAAGAGAAATAAAAACCTGCTTCAACAGACTAAATTCCTTTATTTCCCCCACAACACTTTCCTTAATATAAAATATTTTATTTTATATTTAAATATAAAAATAAATGTCAGTCATTTCTGTTTAAATTAATTTACATTTGCATAAAATATAATTAAAATCTATATTGAGACTTCTTTATTGCCTTTATTTTTGTCTTGGAAATTCACGTAAGTTTTTAAGTTTAATTAATTGGCAAATAATAATTGCACAAATATATGGGGCAAAACATGGTGTTTTGATATATGTACACATTTTGTTTTGATAAAATCAGGGTAAGTAGTATATCCATCACATCAAACATTAATTATGTCTTTGTGGTGAGAACATTCAAACTCCTCTCATCTAGCTATCTGGAAATATACATTGTTAATTATAGTCATCCTATTGTACAACAGAACACCAGAATTTAATCCTGCTATCTAACTGTAACTTTGTACCTATTGACCAATATCTCCCCTTTCAGCTTCAAAAGTTCACCTGATTATTAAAGAATATGGTAAAACTGTGGATTTTCCCTCTACAAAAATTTACATACAACATAAACATAATTTTACAGGGCACATACACCTAGTGTATATCCAGAAATCCCCCAAGGACCCTTCATAGAAACAAGGTACAGAATCCCTGATAGCATCTGAAGTATAGAAGCAATGTAGACAACTGAACTATACATACGTTACTTTCTCAACTTCTTCAGATTCTACAGAGATCATGACCGTTGGCATGTCAAAAAATCGTAGCATTTCCGACTCTGTTAGTATTATCTCTATATTCTTCTCAAGGTCTTCTTTTGTTATGGTTGTTTCAGGCACTGCCCTCATAATTTGCAAGTCTGAAATACATGACATAATAAAAATCATTAACTAATTGATCTATAGTCTATTCCACATCTCTGAAACCAAACTGGATCTTACAGCACATGAAAAGTCTTCTTTGCTGACTGTAGGTGTCAAGCCTAGACTAGTCTTATACCCATAATCATAACTCCAAGGGAATCCCACAATATAACCACCCCACAATATTAACAGGGATTCTGAAGTGAATGACTGTTGTTACTACTTTTTTTTTTTTTTTTTTTGAATGCTGGTACAACTCTTGCAGAACATGGGTATAAGTTTACTTGGGAGGATATAGCTTGTAACCTTCTATAAGCCCTGAAGTTAATTTCTAGTTTATATCTACAACAATCTTCTAATTAGTTGTCTTTTGAGTTAGATTATAGATTACCTCAAATCATCTTCACCAGGAGATACAAAGCTTCTCCAATAGAGGTTCTCATTGACTAGAGGAATAAAATGGGCTCAAGATTATTTTGAAAAGGATTGGCAAAAACCTTTTGGATAGTCAGAAGTCTAAGGTCCTTGGAAAAGTTTACAGAGGATAGAGTTTTGGGGCTGAGTGAATCTGGAATTGGTTTTGTGGGCAATAAAGAGGCATGCCATGGTATGTATGTCAGAATTTAATATATTGTTAATCAAAGGGTGTGAAGCAGGAATCCTTAGGACTTCAAGATGAGTAAAGCTTGAACAACTTTAGGAAAATAAGAACATAACAGTTTCCAGAGAACTTAGTCTCCATTTCCTCTAAAGAAGAAAAACATATTCTTAATAACCTAAAAAAAAAATTCTTAATAACATATTCTTAATAACCTAAAAAGTTATTTTTAAAAAATGTAAACTAATCATCAAAATTGGGAATGGCTAAACAAATTATATTGGACTCATCTATGAATACTAAATAGTAGTTGAATGTAATTTTTAAAATCATGAAAATATGTTTGTGATAGAACACTGACAAATCTGGAGGAGTAACCAGAGGAGTGCACCCCAAACAGCTGTCAACAACACACTTGCCTAAATTTCTAGAAGGTCTCCACTCTTACAAGATCTATGAAGAAAGTATGTCACTTAGGTTCCAACATAGCCGGCACTGTGTTGAAACCTACTATAGTGCAACCTACTAATCAGCCTAAGAAGTCACAGGGAACTACACCAAGAACTCCATTTGGAATTGAACACAACACTACGCAGAAACTGACACATGGTCAAGAGAAGGCTGCTCACAAAGAGGGCCTTGTAAAAGTGAAAGAAAGTTTCATTCCAACAAATGCATTAATCTCAACATAGAAACACAAGAAATAGGAAAACAAAACAAGGCAGTATGACTTCTCTGAAAGTTAATAACTCTACAAATTGATTCCAAAGAACTGTAAGACAAACAGTTCAAAACAATGATTTTTAAAATTATCAATGTATTCAAAGAGGATATGAATAAATAGCTGAATGAATTAAGGAAGACAATCCAGGATATCAAAGAGCAATTCAATAGGAGATATAGATTCTAAAAAAGAACCAAACACAAATCTTGGAAAACACTCAGTTGGAAGCCTCACCAATGGATTAGATAAAATATAAAGAATATGGGCTGGGGTGGTGGCTCAGTGGCAGAGCGCTTGCCTCACACATGCGAGACACTGGGTTCGATCCTCAGCACCACATAAAAATAAAATAAAAACAAATAAAGATATTGAGTCCATTACAACTAAAAAATATTTTTAAAAAATAAAGAATATCAGGACTTGAAAACAAGCTCACCACATTAGAGAGTAATAAAGAAAATATAAGAAACTATGAACAGAACATAAAAGATCTCTGGGATAACGTTAAAAGATCAAAATACAACATACAGGATTTGATGAGGAAGTCAAACTAAAGGCTAATGATACAGAAATGATGTTATTCAGTGAAATAACATCAGAAAATTTCCAAAATTTTGGGAATTACATGGATATCCAGGTAGTGGAGGCATTTAGAACATCAAACAAACATGACCAGAAAACAACCTGCATGACATATGAAAATTAAACTGCCAAAAGAATAGAACAAAGAATGTTAACCAGCAACAAGTATAAAGTCAAACCATCAGAATAACAGCAGACTCTCAACAGAAATTCAAAAGGGCAAGAAGGCATGGAATGACTTATATTAAGTCCTGAAAAAAATAACTATCAACCTAAATTACCATATCCAGCTTGTTATGGTTTGGGTATGAGAAGTCTCCCAAAAGCTCCTGTTAATGTAGTCATATTCACAGGTAAGATTATGAGCGCTATAATCTTATCAGTTCATCCTAGTTTGAGTGGTAACTACAGACCAGTAGAGTGTGGCTGGAGGAGGTAGGTCATAGGAGTAGGAGGGCATGATCCAGAAAAGTATATCTTCCCTGTGACCCCCTCCCCTCAGTTCTTCCTGAGTTAAGCAGCCATGCTTAAGCAGCCATGAGTTAAGCAGCTTTCTTCTGTTGCGCCCTTCTCCTATGATATGCTTCCTCGACTTGGGTTCAGAGCAGTGGATGGCCATCAGTGGACTGAAACTTCTGAAACCATGATCCTCAAATAAACTTTTCCTCATCTGTCCTTATTTGGTGTTTTGATCACAGCAATGTAAAGGCCAATTACAACAGTGGTTGGTATCAAAAAGTGGGGTCACTGATATGACTAATCTGACCATGTGATTTGGAAGCCTTTTGGAGCTGGTTTGTGGGAGGAATTTTGAAAAGTTTAGCAATGGAAACTGGAAAAGCTTTAGAATGTTCAAAACAGAACTTAATGAGTGATTCTGGTGGTTGCTCAGAAGACCAGAATGCCAATACAAATGTGGACTCTGCTCATAAGGTTTCAGAGGGAAGTAAGACTCTACTGGAAATTGGACTAGAGGCTATCTGTGTAATATTCTGTAAAAGAGTTTGCGTATATTTTGCCCATATCATAAGACTTGGTGTGAGACTGAATTTAAAGTGATGGACTAATCTGGTGGAGGAAATGCCAAGGCAGCACAGCATTCAGTGGGTGGCATGGATATTGCTGGCAGGTTTTAGCAGGTTTTACTGTGAGAATCACACCAGAAAACAGAGCTAAAACATTTTAAAAATGTGTAAATTGACCAGAAAAGTGCTGTAAACCTGGTGGTGAGAAAGTTGTGCTTGTTGAAGAGATTATAGCCCCTAAAGAGATGCTAAAGACTTTGAACAGAGACAATAGGAAAGATGTCTTGAGGACACCTCAGGAATTTGCAGGATCACACCCATTGAAGGCTCAAGGGAGTAGGGTGAAGGGAAGATTCTGTTGAGAAGAGATCATGGGGTCTTCTGCTTGTAAACAGGGGCCTAGTAAGTTTTTTCACCATGGTGAGGCTCACACTCAAAAGCCACTGCAGCCCTGATTCCAGGGGGAAAGGTATCTCACAAGCTGTTAGTAACCTTAAATGTCATTCACATGGTATTGGTTTTGAAGGAATGCAGAATTCTTCAGTTAGAGAGTTATAAAGGCCTTCAATGCAATTACAAAGGAAGGGCTGGGTAGCCAAAGTGTAGTAGAGTCAAAATCCCTGTGGGTAACTCCTAAGGTGGCAATGAGTGAATCCATAAAGGTGATGCCAGAGCTGAAATGGAAACCCCAGGAATTCAGAGATGCCAATAACATGGACTATTTTCTGAGAAAAGCTATTGGCTGTGGAGAGAACCAGGCTAAAAGAGAGGCCATGTGCACTGTGAACAGCAAAGCCAAAGGACAAGACTTTCCAAACCCTCTGAAGGCAATGTGTCCTAGATGCTATACATGGAGTTACCAGGACTGTTTGCCCAGCTGGGTTTCTGTCTTGCTTTGGCCCGATTCCTTCCTTCTATGCCTCCATTTCTCCTTTATGGAACAGGAATGTTTACTCTGTACAACTACATGTTGGGTATATGTAATTGCTTTTGATTTTTACAGAAGCTCACAGCTAAGAGTTAGCCTTGAGTCTCAGGATACTTTGGACTTAGACTGGACTTTTGGGCATGCTGAAATTGTTAAGACTGGAAGCTGGGTACGGTGGCAAAAGCCTGTAATCCCAGCACTTAGGGAGGCTGAGACAGGAGAATCGTGATTTCAAAGACAGCTTCAGCAATGGGGAAAGCGCTAAGCAACTCAGTGAGACCCTGTCTCTATATAAAACTCAAAATAGGCCTGTGGATGTGGCTCAGTGGTTGAGTACCCCTGAGTTCAATCTCCAGTACCAAAAAAAAAAAAAAAAGACTGGAACTCCTGGAGATAAGCTTAATGAATGTTTCTCTGTGAGATGAACAGTGCTTTTGGAGACTGGGTCAGAATGTTATGATTTGGATAATGAGGTGTCCCCTCCAAAGTTCTTATTAATGCAGGAATATTCAGAGATGAAATGGTTAGATTATGAGAGCTGAAACCTAATTAGTCCATCCTAGTTGGAATGAATTAAGTTTTAACTGTAGGCAAGTGGGAGTGGAAGGAGGAGGTGGTTAGCTGGGGTATGATCTAGAAGGGTGCATCTTCCTTGTGGCTCCCTCCCCCACCCTGCTTCCTAACCCTGCCGTGAGCTAAGCAGCTTTGCCTCACTAGGCCATGATATACTGCCTCAACTTGGGTCCAGAGCAATGGAATCAGTCATCTACTGAGACCTGTGAAATCGTAAGCCCCAAATAAACCTTTCCTCCTTTATGTTGTTCTTGTCAGGTCTTTTGGTCATACCAATGGAAAAGCTAAATAAAACACAGCTGTTGTCCTTCAGATTCAGAGGAGAAATAAACTCTCCAAGATAAGCATAAACTAAAAGGATTCATGACCACTAAATCGACATTACAGACAATACTTAAAGGAATCAGATGAGGAAGCAAGGTAAACATAACCACAAGAGCATGGGAAAGAACAAATCTTGCTGGAAGAGTAGGTAAACAAATGAAAAGCAAGAAAGAATCAAACATGACTATTTCAGTAAACCATTCATTCACTGAGACCATCTAAAGAAAAACTGCGTAAAATGCAGTTTGGCCCCCACCTCACAAATAAAACTACAACCATTCCTAATAAAAAGCTTCCTTCTCATTATGGAATGAAACAATGGTTCTCAAACTTTAGCATGAATAAGAGTCACTGAAGAACTATTTAAGTTTTTACTAGATTTTTAAAAAATCAATAAATTTCTTATTTTAGAGTAGTTTCAGTTTGTAAACTTACAAGAATATTAGAGTTCCTGTATACCTTGCATTCGGTTTTCTCTATTTTAACATTATCATATATCATACAACTAAAGAAACAATATGGATACTTCATTATCATCTAAAGTCCACATTTTATTCCAATTTCCTTAGTTTTTGTCATTTTTTCTCCTCTAGAATCTCATCCAAAATATCTAACATGATATATAGCCATCATGTCCCTTTATATTCCTCTAGAATGTGACAGTTTCTCAGACTTTCCTTGTTTTTGATGACTGAGTTTCAAGTACTGGTCATATATTTTGGAGACTGTGCTTCAGTTTTAATTAGCTTGATGTTAAACAGGGTTATGGGCTTCTGGGGGAAGGCTACAGGGGTAAACTCTCATTCTCATCAGATATCTAGGGTATCTGTTATTAACATAACTTATCACTGATATTAACCACAAGCACCTGGATGACGTACTGTTTGTCAGGTTTTTCTGCTTTAAAGTTATTCTTCTGCTCCCCCCTATATATACTGTACTCTTTAGAAGAAAGTCAAAATGAAAAGCCCACACTTTCAGGATGGAGAGTTAAGCTCCACCTTCTTGAGGGAGGAATGTCTACACTATTTATTTAGAAATTTTTTGTAAAACAAATATATTCCTGGTGGGACTGTAGACTAGAGTAGCTACTCTGAAAAGCAGTATGGAAATGTCTCAAAAGGTAGAATGGAACCTCCATATGACTCAGCTATCCTACTCCTTGGTATTTATCCAAAAGAACTAAAATCAGCATACTGTAGCAATATAGCCACCTCAATGTTTATAGCAGCACAATTCACAAAAACCAAATTATGAATTCAACCCTATGCCCATCAATAGATGGATTAAAGAATTTTGGTACATATATACACAAGAGTTATCAGCCAAGAAGAAGAATGAAATTTTGGCATTTGCTGGTAAATGGATGGAAATAGAGAACATTTTTTCTAAGTTGTAGATGGACCCAATATCTTTATTTCATTTATTTATTTTTATGTGGTGCTAAGGATTGAACCCAGTGCCTCATCCGTGCTAGGCAAGTGCTCTAACCACTGAGCCACAACCCCAGCCCCAAGAACATCTTGCTGAGTAAAATAAACCAGTCTCAGAAAATCAGAGGTTGAATGTTTTATCTCATATGTGGAAGCAAGAGCAAAATAAAGGAGAGGAGGAGGGGAGGATTGATATCATAAAGATACAGGGAAGATCAGGAGAGAAGATGATGGAGATGGAAAGAGGAGGGATGGGAAAGGGGAGGAAATGTAGAATGAATTTTTTAAAATACAAAACATGCTATATGAATATGTAAATATACCACAAGAATTTCTCCTTTATGTATAAGTAGAAAGAACTAATCAAAAATAAATAAATAGATGAGCAAAAGGAAGATCAGGAGAATTGGGGGGAGGAGAGAAAAATGAACTGAAATTGAATTCCATGTATATATGAGTTTGTCATGATGAATCCAACTATCTTGTAATTATAACACTCTAATAAAAAGAGAAAAATGAAAAAAAGAATTCTTCTATATAGATTAGTCTATCCTGTGTCCTTTATTCATTCATTTATATCAGTATGGATTCATGGGGGTTTATTTTATAATTTGGTGTGTGCGAGATAGAGAGAGAGATTGAAATTTTTCTACCTTTGGTTAATAGGAGGTCTTTCTGATGGCTGCTATGTCCCTTTCATATACCCCTTTTGACTTTTTCTTTTGGTAGGGTTTTATTGTGTTCAACCACTTAATTTAATTTCTAGCTCATCTTATATATTTCCTACCCCAATCCCAGAATCAGCCTTGTTTCCTTTTATTGGAGACTGGTATTAGAAATCAACATCTAATCACTCCTTTATTTTAGTGACTAATCCAATATTATTTGTTGGTTACTTGAGATAAAAAGAAATATGGAAATGAATTCTAATAGCTACCAGAGATACCATGAGAGTATCTATCGATTTATAAATATAATAAGACATGGAAAGGATTCTACAATGGTAGCAGATTGTGACAAAATAATTTAACAGCTTTACAAATGTATGAAAACCTCATTGAAAGAGTGTGGGGAAAAGATATAGACTGAAATATCAGTGGAAATGAGCAGACACTGTACAATTAAAGACAGTAGCATTTTCATTACCTGTTAAACTAGACAGTCTTTCTCGCTTAAAGGATGGTTCTTCTAAGTCTTCTGCTATTGATTCAGTTGCTGATATACTTGACTTAGAAATGGTACTGCTTCCTAAAACTGACCTTTAACAACATTAATAACATTGACATTTAATAACATTACTCATTTATTTAAATGTCCTTATGGGCAATATATATATTAGAATATATTATCAGAAGGGAGAAGTCAAATATACTATAATCATATCAACAATATAGGTCAAACTAAACTAATTGATATTTAAGATACTAAGTTGAAGGTGGGGGGAGGGAAAGAGGAATGGGTGTAGTAAAGATGGTTGATTGAGGGCTGGGATTGTGGCTCAGTGGTAGAGCGCCTGCCTCACATGTGTGAGGCACTGGGTTCAATCCTCAGCACCACATAAAAATAAATAAAATAAAAGAAAGATGTCATGTCCATCTACAAGTAAAAAAAAATTTTTAAAAAAAAGATGGTTGAGATGGTCATCACTACCCTTGGTGCATGTATGAAGACACAAATGGTGTGACTCTATCTGTTTTGCAACCAGAGAAATGGAAAAATTGAGCTCTATATATGTACTATGACTTGAAATACATTTAAATAAATTAATTAAAAAAGATACTAAGTTGATTTTTTATATTCTTTAGATAAAAAGTAATTCAAAATATATTTTAGAATAACACATGCCAGATGTATGTTTCCATTCAATGTATTACCAATATATTTAGGACAAAAATCCAAAATACAGCCTATCACCACCTCAGCCTCTTCATGTCCATTCTTTCTTCCCTTAGGATTATTTTGTTTTCCATTTTTCAATCTTATCGAGCTCATCAAAGCCTCACCCTGGAGTATTCTTCCTTTCATTTTTCACCTGGATTCTGCTCATTATTCAAATTCCATCATAAAAATGTGATTTGTTCAATATTTAAAGATCTTCACAAAATTAAATAAAAAACACACCTACATTCTCAGCATGAAATCAATGGAAGAATCCAGAAATAATTTTCTTAAACATATGAACTAACATTATTCCATGATATCATATAATTTTTGTTTTTTACTTACAGTCTCAACTACCCCACTTAAAGAGTACGTCAACTTTACTGGAACATTCTTTGTTTTACCTAGATTTCCCATGACTTTCAAAGGTAAATTTGGGGACAGCCTCTAGAGCAGGATATAATTGCTCCGGATTCAAAAGTAACATATATCAAACCCTGGAAGAATAAGCAGTTTCATGGGAGAAGGGATAAAATGGAAAACCATTCCCTTTCCATAAAATTGAGCATAAAAGCAGCTGAAGGAAATAGTAAAAATGTCTGAGAATTTGAAATCAACTCTGTGTGATGTTAGCTCCTTATTTTGGTTCTCCGGGTGTTCGTAAGTAAAATCTATATACTTTTCACAAACTTTTTTTTTTTTTGGTACATATCAGGATTGAACTTAGGGACACTCAACCACTGAGCCACATCCCCAGCCCAATTTTGTATTTTATTTAGAGACAGGGTCTTACTGAGTTGCTTAGTGCCTCACTTTTGCTGAGGCTGGCTTTGAACTTGCAATCCTCCTACTTCAGCCTCCCAAGCCGCTGCTCACAAATGTTTTAATGTGAGTGTGCAGGAACTCAAATCATTCAGAGTTCTGCATGTAATTAAAACATGAGCAAAACAGAGAAGTCACAGTAGGAAGAGAGGCTGAAGCTGAAAGACTAGAGATAACTGATATCTAAGATACATGCAATTCAAATAGAAAGACAATATACGTAAGGAGGAAGTATAGAACAATACCTTGTAAACTGTCCTAACATACTTGGATTTATTGTATTCTGATATAGGCTATAGGAAGAAATAAATTCTGATCCAAGTGATCCTTCTTGTGATGTCAGTAGTTTACTTGGTTTTGCTGTACCAACATGTGGGTCTGGACAATAAAGAGGTCGGGGAGTAACATCAACTCCATTTGCATCAAACACCTGCAGAAAATGGTTATTGAAAATTGAATAATTAAAAATGATAGGATTTCTAAACTATTGCTTAGAAATAGAAACTACTGTAAAAAAATGTTCATAAGATAAATCAGAAAAATAAATAGAAAATTTTACGCACAAAAGGTTCTTAACTAGGCATATATTTTTAAAAATCTTACATTTCACCTATATATAATAAATAAGTCATGCATCGCTTAACAATGAGGATATGTTCTGTGAAATGTTGTGAGTTTGTCATTGTTCAAAATACAGTATAGTTACACAAACCTAGATGGTATAGATGAATTACTCAATGTAGCCTCAGTGCAATCAAGAAACAGTATAAACACAAAATATATGATGCTGTGCATAATAAGCCATGCTGTTTTATAGCAAATTTTTGAAAAATAATATAGAAGTACACTCTAATTATAAAAAAGCTTAGCATAGTAAATACATAAATAAGTAACACGCTTATTATATTTTGTACTATATATAACTGTGGCAGAATTGTAGATATGTTTACATCAGTCTCACCATAAACACCTAAGTAATGCTTTGCACTAAAATGTTACTATGGTTATGTATCAGCAGGTGATAGGAATTTTTCAGTTCCATTATAATCTTAAGGACCATTGTCATAAATGCTGTCATTGACTCTTACATTGGTATGCAGCACGTGATGACATTAATTGTGGAAATAAGAAAGGAAGATAATTTATCCAGCTGTTAGTATTTTGGCCTATTTAATTATGTATGTGTAAGCTTTAAAAAACTCATTATTTTAAATTAATATTTTATTAATGAACACTTATCAATTTGTTATATATTTCTGGCTCATTTTTAATTCTTTTAATTATAAAATTTTACATATAAATATGTAATTAAAACATAACTGCACAGTTAAATAAAATAAAGCAAATGTCTCTTAATCACAACTAAAGTAAAATATTATAACCCTGACAGCAACTCCAGAAATCACTCCCTGGCCTTAGCCCCTTCTAGATCATAGCATTCTCTCTCACTCAGTGATACTCATTAATTTAAAATTCTTTCCTTGCTTCTTTTTGTTTGATTGTGTGCTTCCTTAAACAATATTTTTTAAAAACTAGTGTTGAAGTAAAATATACAGAAAGTACACATACAAATTTACAGCTGATTTTTCAAACAGAACACACACATAACCAGGATCCAGATTCATAAACACAAAATTACCAATATCCAATTGTTCCTTTCATGAGAGCTATAATCTCCCATCAAAGGTAACATTACCTTGACATACAGTACTAGTTTAGCCAGTCTGTAAGGTTTATGATTGTATTCATTGTCTGTATTTTTTAGTATCTACTTTGTTTTGTTCAATGTTGTTTATGATTCATTTGTATTTTCACTGTTGTATAGTATTTCATTATGTAAATATATCACAATTCTATTATTCTTCCAACTATAACTTAGTACATATTAATCTTTTCTTATCCCTTCCTTCCCCAATCCCAAGCCTCGGGCAACCACCATCTTTCTCTCAACTTCTATAAGATAAATGTTTTTAAGATTCCATATGAGTGAGATCATGTTGTACCTGTCTTTCCGTGTCTATCTCACCGATACAATAACCTCCAGTTCCACCCATGTTATTGCAAATGAGACTATTTCTTCCTACTTTATAGCTGAATAGCATTCCATGGCTTTGTATATTTTTCTCTTGTGATCCTTTTCTTATTGGTAATGTAATTCATTAAACATTTGGAATACTAATCCTTTCAGTTTTATGAATTCAAATAGTCATTCTGCTCTAACTTTTATGTTCTATTTGATAGAGTTCTTAGTCTGAATGTAGTCAAAATTGTTTTCTTTTGTGGTTTGTGCTTTAAATTTCTCATTTAAAGAACTATTTTCAGTACTTAAGTCAGGAAGGCAGTTTTCTGTATGTTGCTTTTCAACCTAGAATTTAATTTTTTAAGAATTATGAGGAAGAATGTCCATGGATTTTTATTCCATAAGAAAAATCAATTGTCCCAACAAGATTTTCTGAAAATCTGTGCTTTTGCCATTACTCTGCAGTGTGAATTTATTTTGCAACAAATGCTTAGATATGCCCAGGTTATTTGTTGAAGCCCTATGTCTTTGCTGATATTGTACATTCTATGAAGCTTAATAATTAGGGGAGCAAGTCCTTCCACCAAGTTTTTAGGCAAGTGTGCCTTTCTTTCTTTTTTGGAACTGGAGATTGAACTCAATGGTACTTTATCACTGTACCACATCCCCTGTATTTTCTATTTTTTATTTCGAGAAGGATCTAACAAAATTGCTGGGACTGGCCTTGAACTTCTGATCCTCCTGTCTCAGGTTCCTGACTTGCTAGGATTACAGGCATGTACCACCACCCCTGGGTGAATCCTTGTTAGTTTTAGCCTTTAGCATTTTTGTACAAATTATCTTGACAAATGTATGAAAAAAATAAAAGAGATTTTGATTGAACTGGCAAAAGATCTGTGAATTGAAATTTGCACATTATCTACATACTTACACATTTTTTTAAACTATTATTTTTTAGTTATAGATGGACACAATATCTTTATTTTTATGTGGTGCCGAGGATCAAACTCAGTGCCTCACACATGCGAGGCAAGCACTCTACCACTGAGCTACAACACCAGCCCTATACATTTTCTTTCTATGCATGAATATGGTCTATCTCTATTTCTCTGGATCCTTTTCAATGTCTCCCAATAAAAGTTTTTATTTTAAGCTAGGCGTGGTGGCGCATGCCTATAATCCCAGCACTTTGGGAGGCTGAGACAGAAGAATCACGAGTTCAAAGCCAGCCTCAGCAAGGGTAAGGTGCTAAGCAACTCAGTGAAACTTTGTCTCTACATAAAACACAAAATAGGGCGGGGTATGTGGCTCAGTAGTTGAGTACCCGAGTTCAATCCTCGGTACCGGAAAAAAAAAATTTTATTTTAAACAATATTGGTATGTGCATCTTTTGTTATACTCTTCTGCAATTACTTGATACATTTTTGTGCTATTACAAATACCACTTAAAATATTTGACTTTTAACTATTTGTTGCTTGGATATAAATATATATAAATATGTATTTACTTTGTTTTTAAGTTTGATATCCAGTAAACATTACTCATCGGTTTTAAATTGTATATGTAGATAATTCAGTAATCTACAAATACTCAATGTCTTGCTTCTTTCTTTCCAGTTCGTACTTTCATTTTTTTTGTTGCCAAATTGAACTAAGACTTCCAAAAATGTTGGATAGAAGTGGCATCTTTTTTTCCCAAATGTTTCCCCATTTCATATAATCATTTCTGCAGGACTTAATAGACACCCCAAATTAGATTAAGGAAGTTCCTCTTAATACCCAGTTTTATAAAAAAAAAAAAATTTTAAATCATGAATATTCAATCTTAGCAGATACTCTGTATTGAGATAACCATATGCTTTTTCCTCCCCTCTTTAAGCTATCAATACACTGAATTACACTCTGGATTTTTAAATGCGAAACCAATCTTGATTTCTTGGTATAAATCCAACTTCCTTATGGTGTATTATGCATTTTTCTTGTTATTGAATTGTATTTGCTATTATTTTATTGCCATATTATTTTCTTTATCTATGTTTGCAAATGAGAATAATTCTCATGAATTATTATAATGAGAATATGGTTGTATTCATGGTTTAATGTCAAGGTAACACTACCCTCATAAGAGGAGTTTTGAAGTGTACCCACATTTTATGTTCTGTTTTCAACCACATATGCTTGGCATGTATCACAAGTGAAGCCATCTGGGCCTGGAATTATCTTTGAAAGAAGGTTTTCAAATTACTCATAAAATTTCTTTAGTAGCTTCCATTTTTAAAGAATTTTTCCATTTTATCTAATTTTTAAAATTTAAATTGGAATAAAATTAGATGTAATATGCACTAATTAATTTTTAAATAGCTTTTAATATGTATGATTGAGTGGATTTGAGTATATTCACAGATAAGTGCCACTATCACAATTAATCCCGAAACATTTTTATCACTTCAAGAAGCCCTGTATCCTTTAATTATAACCTCTTAACCCTGTCTGCCTCCCAGCCCTAGGCCAGCACTAATATACTCAGGTCTCTATAGATTACATATTCTGGACTCATAAGAGTAGATTAATACACCATGGAATATTTTGTGACTGGTTGTCTCACGTTTTCAAGATTTCATCCATATTGTGGTATACATCAGTGCTTTATTCCTTTTCCTGCCTGAATAATAATCTATCATATAGCTATATTACATTTGTTTAGCCATTTTTTCATTAAAGAACATTCAGGTCATTTCCATATGTTAGCTATTATGAATAATGCTGCTACAAACATTCATATACAACTTTGGGAACATTTTAATTTTTCATGGGGTATGTATACTTAAGAGTGGGATTGGTGGTAAGATTGTTTAAACTTTTAAGGAAAATTAAAGAAAACAAACTTTTCCAAAATAGCCAAATCATTTTATATTCCCACCAGCAGTGTGAGGGTTCTGATCTTTTTTTTTTTAGGTACCAGGAATTGAACTCAGGAGTACTCAACCACTGAGCCACATACCCAGCCCTATTTTGTGTTTTATGTAGAAACAGGGTCTCACTGAGTTGCTTAGCACCTCACCGTTGCTGAGGCTGGCTTTGAACTCACGATTCTCTTGTCTCAGCCTCCCAAAGTGCTGGTATTACAGGTGTGCGCCACTGCGCCCAGCTGAAGTTTCTGATCTTCAAATCCTTACCAACCAATGCTTGTTATTTGACTGATTACAGCCATCCCAGTAGGTGAGTTGATTATAATTCTGATTTGAATTTCTGAAAATTAATAATATTAAGCAACTTTTCACATGTTTTGTGACCATTTGTGTCTTCCTTGGAGAAATGAGTAATCAGATTATATATTCAAATTTTAATCAGGTTATTTTTCTTTATTAATGAGTAGTGTTCTTATATATTTCAGACAAAAGTCTGTGTACCTTCCTGAGTACCCCTATAGTTCAGCTCCTAGCTACTTTCCCTCTATAAACATTAACATTCAAGCCCAAGATTTTGCTTTCTATCCCTCTGGAGGTGGCTGGTATACTCCCTTGAATGTGTATTATTTGTTTTATCACAAAAGCTTCACTTTCAAGGTGGCTAGTGTTCTCCTTTACACTCTCAAGATGGCCAGCATTCTCCCTTGAGTGTGTATCTGATTTCCTAACCAAACCAGTCTCTGACTGGCATGTGCTAAACTTTTTTTCTGTTTAGGTGTAACCCAAGGACCTCTTGTCCTGATTTGAGGTCCCCCTCTCTGGGAACTCCTCTGGTGATAACCATACCTCCTTTACTATTTTAATCATGGTTTTAGCTTTGGGGAACAAATTTATAACAAGAACTTTGAAATCTTTTCAGTTATATCTGACCATCTGATCCCTCTCACTGACAGTTTCCATTGTCTGCTTTTTCTTGTGCATGGTTTGTGCTTTCCTGTTTCTCTAAATACCCTGTACTTTTTTGGAAACTGGAGATTTTAGATCATATATTGTAGTAACTCTGGGTCCTGGTCCCTCCCTCCTCTTCAGAGCTTGACATTATTATTTTCTTATTTGTTTAGTGATTGGTTGAATTATTCTATTGAAGCCTATATTCCCATTATGGATGAAATATCCATTAAAAGATATTGAAGTCCTAATCCACCGAGATTGTAACCTTACTTGGAAATTGAGTCTTTGCAGATTTAACCAAGTCCAAACCATTGGAGTAAGCCCTAACCCAATGACTCCTGCCCTTAAAAGAAGGGGACATTTGGACAGATATACACAGAGGGACAACAATATGAAGACATAGGAGGACAATGTGATATGTGGTGTACTGGAGTGATGCCTCTACTGGAAAGGAATGCCTGGAACTACTAAAATCTAGAAGTGAAGCATGACAGAGATCGTACCACTCAGATAGCACACTTTGATTTCAGATTTGTGACTCCTAGAACTAAGAGACAATAAACATCCATTGTTTTAAACAATTTCTTGTCTTTATTAAGGAAGTCCTATGAAACTAATATGCCCCATTCATTTCATAGCCCTTTGTTGGTGATTCTTGGTGAGATGGTGTAGTTTGGGTAGGCTCACAAACCCCTAGGAATGTTCTGACAGAATTAAGGTTCTGTTTCACTCTTTCCCTGTCCACACTCAATTATTAATTGTTCTGTTGTTGTCAACAATGCCCTAGGGCATGAATGCCCCACAAATTAATCCAATCATTAAATCTAATTTACCAGATTTGTCTTTTAAAGACTGTGGTTTTAATGTCCCATCTAAAAAATCATTTTCTGATCCATTCAAAGTTAAATATTATGCACTTTTCTGTGTACTTTATGTTTTGATTAAAAGTTTTAAAGTTAGTCCTTAATTATTGGTTTTCTTATGAGACAATTCTGACAATTTTATGACATTTTCAAGAGTACACTGCTGCTAGGCGCACCATGCACACCTATAATCCCAGCAGCTTGGGAGGCTGAGACAGGAGGATAACAAGTTCAAAGCCAGCCTCAGCAACTCAGCGAGGCCCTAACCAACTCAGCCAGACCTTGTCTCTAAATAACATATAAAAGGAGCCAGGGACAAGGCTCAATGGTTAAGCACCCCTGGGTTCAATACCTGGTGCCAAAAAAAAAAAGAGTACATTGCTGAGAAGAGTAGATGATAGTATATTAGCTATAATTAACACCATATAATTTTTTTTAATCTTTTTTTAGTTGTCGATGGACCTTTATTTTATTCATTTATTTATATGTGGTGCTGAGAATCGAACCCAGGGCCTCACACATACAAGGCAAGTGCTCTGCCACTGAGCCACAATCCCAGCCCCAACACCATATAATTCTTAATGTCCTAAGTAGACCTTCCTCATTTTACTACAACATCTCTATCATTCAGTGAGTGACAGGAGCCAATTGCTAGTAACATTCCTTATGCTGTAAGAAATGTTAGAGTAAAAATTTTAATCAAATCAATATTTCTATATTTGAAGTGATTATTTGATTATTCTAAAATTCCAAGAGTTTTACATGATGTCATTTTAAAATAAACTAAGAATTCTAAAGAATATTACCTGTATTGTCTTAATGTTGGGAATATTCACTTTTTCTAATGATTTCATTTCAGGTAGAACAAGTAAGTTTTTTGATACAGCCACTTTGCTTTGATTTACACCAACACATCCTTTGACTGGAGCTTTTCCTGTGGTATTAACGCTAATAGACTTCCTTGGAAACAGTAAAGCATTATTCCTATATCAGGAAAAGACAATATAATACAGAGGATCCATGATTGAAAACTCAAGACCAACAAAAAAGGTAGACTTTCACTTGTAAACATGAATAATCTAACCATATAACATGAAATAACAGCAGCTACTTGAAAGATTACTTTCCATAAGCATAGTTCTAGAGAGTTTATATAGATTATGTCACTTTTGTCCTCACAATAACTCTAAGAAGACTATTAACTTTTCATTTGGGGCGGGGGTGGGGGGGCAGTATGCGAGGGTGGAACAACCTCCCAAGCTGTTGGGATTACAGGCATGTGTACTATTAACAGTTTATGTAAAGTCATAGAGACTTGAATAGGGAAAAAATTCATACAGGAGTTGAGATTTGAGATTTGACACAGGATGTAAGATCCAAAGGCTATATGAACTTTTCTGGGTCTTAGTTTTCTTACTTATAAAACAGGTATTGTAATAGTATCTAACTCATAGGTTTTTATAAATACATGAATTAACTTTGATATTATGGTTCGGAAGAATGTAGGACATAGGAAGCACAAATCCTGTGCAGTTACACAAGCAGATTTAAACAGGAAAGAATATCATGTTCCCGTCTGAACAAATGATGTATGATTTTTAATAAGAAAAGTTATAATCTAAATATTTGTGTCTGAAAGAATGAATTTTACTTTGGAGCTGGGCGCGGTGGCGCAAGCCTGTAATCCCAGCACTTAGGGAGGCTGAGACAGGAGAATTGCGAGTTCAAAGCCAGCCTCAGCAACGGCAAGGCGCTAAGCAACTCAGTGAGACCCTGTCTCTACATAAAACACAAAATAGGGCTGGGGATGTGGCTCAGTGGTCGAGTACCCCTGAGTTCAATCTCCAGTGCAAAAAAAAAAAATTTTACTTTGGGATTTACTTTGTAAATTCCTTAAGACAGAACGTACTTTCTACTCATTCTAGTACTCTGTACTATAGTTTTCTATAAAATGAGGATGACTTTCCATTAATTTATAAAAACAAAATATGCTTCCAAACAAAACATTTTAATACTTTTAATTTTTAATCATAAAAGATCAAAAAATTAAATAAATATCTTTAAATGACAATTATCAATCCAGTTTTCATATTTTATTTTCTTCACGCATTTTTATCATTATTTGACATTTTATCTCTTGTTTTCCACTCTGCTAAGAATGTATGCACATTCAGGGCAGAAACTATGTTGTACTCATTGCTATATTCCTAGCACACAGCCCAGGGCCTAATATATCATAATTGCTAAATAAATATTTTTTAAATTAATTAGAAAATGAATTCCATTTGCACACTATTTCAAACATATTCAAGTATCCTACCCTGTCATCCTTTCTAAAGGACTATACCCCTAACAATACAAATAAAAGTATCAATTATGTAAAAACTCCCTCGTATCTTTTCTCTACCAGCTTAAAATTCTGCTTCCTGCAAACTCATCTCCATATATTCTTATCTCTTTTTCCTTCATTCAATAAGAGTTGATATTCTATAAGACTAATATTTTATCTATATTTTGAAATTTGTCTCTTCTCAGGAACTCTTCTCCATGAGTAATCCCAAGTCTTTTATTATATTTCCCCATGAACATGCTTCAATCATCTCCTCAACTTAAAAATCTTTTCTTTAGCTATATCTTCCTCTACCTATTACTACATCTCTTCTTCCTTTCACAGTTCAGTTTTCTAAAATATTAGTCAATAATACTGTCTCTTTTTTCCTTTATTTATTTATTTTCTTCTTTGTGACCCAGGGCTGCATGCATGCTGGGCAAGTGCTTTACCACTGAGCTACATGTCCCACCCTGTCTACTTTTTTGCTTCTCTTATCTAGTTCCAGCCTCTCATTAATATCACCCATTCCTTCAAATTGTTGAATCTGCAGGACTTACCTTTGTAGCATCTGACAATTGGCTATTTCCCTTTATAAAAACTGACTTCTCAAATTGGTTTCTATGACACCAGTTTCTTATTCATTAACCTCCTTGAGACCTCTGATCTTCCATTTTCTACCAATTAACCTTCTAGATTTCTCTTCATCTCTAGCTAATTCAAATACCACAATTCACCAACTAAATCATTCCTTTGCTGCTACTGTCAAGTCTCTTATTTTTCTTTCTCCTTAACTTTTTGCCCTACTGTCCTTACAAAGTTCAATTCTTGGGGCTGGAATTGCAGCTCAGTAGTAGAGTGCTTGCCTAGCACATATGAGGCATTAAGCTCAATCCTCAGCACCACATAAAAATAAAGAAAGAAAATAAAGGTACTGTGTCCATCTACCAGAAAAGAAAAAAAAAAAAGATGATACAAAATCAAGTCCTCACATTCTATTTTTCCTTTAATAGATTCCTCTTTCATAGATTACATTAGGCTTGAACCTCTATCATCTGTTTTCTCACTACATACACCAAACCTGTTTTCAGTGGCCATGTATATTCTACTGCCTAATAGCAGTTTACCACCACTTCTGCCACTCTTCTTCCATCCTATGGAGACTTTTTTTACCTTGAATCATTGGTGCTCTCTCTCCAATACCATCTCTGACATAATTATCGAGTATTTCAATATCCATGAAGCTAATCCTTCTACTACTGTAGGTTATTAGCTTTTTGAAAACCTACACAAATGATCTTATATGCCTTGCTACTTCAGCCACTTACCCTGACAGTCATATGCTTGACTTTGTCTTTAGAAAGGTCAATACTTACTTCCTATTTTTCCAGCTTATACACTCTCTTAAACCACATCAATGATCCCTCAACTCTATTACGACCTTAAAGTCCAGATGCTATCATGCTTTTCTCTTATGTACCTCTTATAATCTCTTCCCTCTTGATCTTAAAAGTTATCATAATTGATAGTTAATTATTATAATCATTCCTTTCTTACATTCTCATCCCCTTTTCCTTTCTTTTATGTCATAATACTTGCTAGCAAAACCAAAACCATGGTTAATTCCAGTTATCCTCTTACTTTGGCCTTGCATCCGTGTATTATCCGTGTTTCTAGCTTCTGTAAATCTGATGTTTTAACATGTGCCCTACGTGTACAAGTCAGACATAGCTTGTTCTGGACAACATGGTAATATGCCTAAGTTACTTTGCCCTGGTTTCCTGCCTCCCTCACATCTCCCACCCCCAGAAATCCTCCTCTTAGAAGTGCATTTTTCAAATACATGTCGATCAACTCCAATTTCACACTCCCAACAACCTCTTTTGAGCTCCCACATTCTAGACCACAATCACTCCACAGTCAAGTGCCAGCCCAATAGATAGCCTCTGTGCCTCAGAAATAACTAAAATTATTCAAAGTAACCAATCCTGTTTACTGCCTTACCCATTCCTTCTGGGAGAAACCATAATAAAAGCTCTTGTTCACAGTATACCTCTCCACATCCCTCCTTCAACACTAAAGCCAATAATCATTTCAATAATCTTATCTTACTTATTAGCAGCATTTGATCCAACTATTCATTTGACTTTTTTTTAACTTGAATTGTGGAACACTCTCTTTATCTGGTTTTCCTCTTACTTTTTTTGTAGCCTTCATCATTAAACTTCTCTTTTCTTTCTATATTCATAGCCTAATGAATTCATTCAATGCTATGACTTAAAGCCATTATGTGAAAATGAATCCCTAATACATAACTCTAACTGGACTCTTTGGCGGACCCTAGACCCATATACTCACTCACCTGACTACTTGACATCTATAAGTGAAACTTAGCAAGTCCAAAACTGAGTTCCTGATGTTAAACACCACCACCTCACCCTGTTGAGCAAATTTACTTCTTACAGTCCTTCTCATTTTTGTTAAAGGATACTCTGTTCTCCCAGGTGCATAGATGAAAAAAAGTCAAATATATCCAGAATCCACTGATTTGTCATCATCTTTATTGCCACTATCCTGGCCAAATACAATCTTATTTTTTTTGGATTATGGCACTGCTCTTTCAACTCATCTTTTTACTTTACCTGGATCTCTTAAAGGCTATTCTCCACACAGCACACAGTGACCTTTTTTAAAGCACAAGCAAGATCAATTCAATTCTTATTATTAACTTGTGAGATATAAAATAGTCATTTCACAAGTAAGAAAACTTAAATTCAAAAAGGACAATTGAAATGCCCAAATTTAACCAATAACTCATAGGCCACGTGTTTTTGAGCAATTTTCTTAGTTTCTTTCCTTCTCTGTAAATTAAGATTAACAACACTATCTATCTACTTCACAGAGTTAGGATGATCATTAGTTTTATTTTTAAAGCACAAGGAAATAAAACTAATAAAATAAAAATTAAAGAATCAAAGAGAAGATAACAGGGTCAAGGAAAGAAAGGAGAGAGAAAGGAAGAAGAACTAGACAAGAGGCATCTAGGCTGGCAATAAGTGAACCAGTAGAGTCCAGGGTTAAGGAAATTAAGAAAAATCTTGGTAAGGATAAATACTGTCAAATGATCAGAGAGATGGAAAGAAAGAAAGTACATTGAATCTGGTGACCTTTTAAACTTTTAGGTTATGATTACAGTACTTTGAGTAGTTTCTAAACAGCAATAGTGACACCAGATAAGAAGAGTTAAGATTGAACCAAGGGATGTTCTATCACTGAGCTATAGCACCAGATGTTTATTTTCTATTTTTGTTTAGGTCCACCAGAGAATTAATATCATAGGGCAAATTACTATCTTGAAAATTAGAGAGGTAGTAAAAACAGAATCATAGTGTACAAGAAGCAGAAACTACTAATGGAATAAGCAAGTGGTAGGAAAACTTAAAGGATAATTTACTGACTGCTGAAGACTGAGCGGAGACTACCTTGATTAAAAACTGGGGATCCAGCCTTATGGATGGGTCCACACTTTCATTTTAACCTCCATGAGTTCACCAAGTTCTCTGGATGAAAATCAGAAACAAATTCCCTCAGGGTTCCAGCAGATGGATGGGAAGTAACCATTCTGAAATACGCACAGAATGTTCTGTTCTCCTTAACAAAAGCCTGTCTTCAAGGAAACTATTTTAAGAACCCAATCAACTTGGGTTTTACCACAGCATAACTGACACGGAGAAAGAAAATACCCAACTCTGATCCCAATTAGTTATCTTGTCACAATTAAGGAGGGAAAAAAAATGCTAAGAAACACACATGAAGTTTATACCCCAGGGACAAAGGCCCACTAAAAGACTAAGACTTAGTCATTGGATTACAGAACACATCCCCTCTCCCTAAATCTTGCCACCACCACAGCTGGGCTCCTGCTAATAGGACATTACCAATGAAAAACTACAAGGCTCAAAATCCACTTAAGAAGGAGGCTCTGCTATAGTAACAAAAATGGCATGCTATTGACACAATAGCACAAACAGACCAATGGTACAGAAGAGAAGACACAAAAACAAACCCACATAAATACAATTATATCATACTAGACAAAGGTGCCATAAACACATTGGAGAAAAGACAGCCTCTTCAACAAATGATACTGGGAAAATTAGAAATCCATATGTAGCAAAATGAAATTAAACCGTTATCTCTCACCCTGCAAAATACCCAACTCAAAGTGGATCAAGGACCTAGGCATTAGACAAGAAACGCTGCACCTACTAGAAAAAAAGTAGGCCCAACTCTCCATCATGTTGGCTTAGGAATCAACTTCCTTAACAAGACTCCTAAAGTGCAAGAAGTAAAATCTAGTGCAAGAAGTAAAAACAAACAGAATGACATCAAACTAAAAAGTTTTACAGCAAAGGAAACAATCAAGAACGTCAACAGAGAGCCTACAGAATGGGAGAAAATCTCTATCACCTGCACCTTAGATAGAGCATTAATCTCCAGGATATACAAAGAACACAAAAAACACCAAAAAATCAAATAACCCAATCAATAATGGGCTAAGGAACTGAATAGGCACTTTACAAGAAAATACAATCGGTCAACAAACATATGAAAAAATGATCAACAGCTCAAGTTAATTACAGAAATGCAAATTAAAACTGCACTGAGGGCTGGGATTGTGGCTCAGTGTTAGAGCGCTTGCCTTGCATGCATGAGGCACTGGGTTCGATCCTCAGCACCACATAAAAATAAATAAAGACATTGTATCCATCTACAACTAAAAAATATATTAAAAAAAAAAAAAACTACACTGAGATTTCATCTCACTCCAGACAGAATGGCAATTACCAAGAATATAAGTAATAATATATGTTGTCGAAGAACTGGGAAAGAAAGGTACACTGATATGTTGTTGGTGGAACTGCAAATTGGTGCAACCACTATAGAAAGCAATAGGGAGACTGCTCAGAAAACTTGGAATGGACCCAATTATCCCATTCCTTGACATCCATCCAAATGACTTAAAATCAGCATACTACAGTGATGCAGACACATCAATGTTTATAGCAGCTCAATTCACAATAGGTAAGCTATGGAACCAACCTAGATGCCCTTTAACAGATGAATGGATAAAGAAAATGTGGTATATATACACAAAGGAATATTACTCAGCCATAAAGAAAAATGAAATTATGGCATTTGCTGGAAAATGGATGCAACTGGAGACTATCATGCTAAGTGAAATAAGTCAGTCCCAAAAAACCAAAGGTCAAATGTTCTCTCTGATATGCAGATGCTAACACACAATATAGGGGCGGGAGAGGGAAGAACAGAAGTTGACCAGATTAGACAAAGGGGAATGAGGGAAGGGAGGGAGGATGGGAATAGGATACAGCAGAATAAATCAGACATAATTTTTCTATGTTCATATATGGATACATGGCCAGTTTAACTCCACATTATGTATAATCACAAGAATGGGAAGTTATATTCCATGTATGTATTATATGTCAAATACACTCTACTGTCATGTATATCTTAAAAAAAAATTAAATTAAAAAAAAAGAGGCTCTGAGGAAATCTAAAAAGCAAGAAGCAAGAGACAAAACTAAGAACACTAGAAGAAATTGAAGCCTTCCACACTTAACTTCTAGCAAACAGTAAATACAAAGTCATAGCCACACAAACATAAAAACTCAAACTAAAGGCCTATTTATCTCAGTTCGTAATACATCATACAATATGTTCTACTTTCAACAAAAAACTATAAGGCATATCAAAAGGGAAAAAAATGGTGTGAAGAGACAAAGTAAGCATTAGAATCAGACTCAGATATGGCAGAAATATTAGAACAGTTCAACCACAGATTTAAAATAACTTTCCTGAATATGGTAAGGGATCTAATGTAACAAGTGAATAATATCCAAGACAGACAGGCAATGCAAACAGATGAAAATACTAATAAAAATTGAAAGGAAATATAAACATGTAGGGAATTAGAATAAAAGAACTAGGCAGTGTTAGCACAAAAAAACTGGGCCAGATGCAAACTTCAGGGATCATCAAAAGCTTTTATTTAGGAACAGAGTAATGCCTCTGATGGACCCACTTTCCTAGTGGAAAATGAGCCATTGGCCCAAAGAGGAGCCTGTGCTTATAAATAGGTTATACTGAGAGGTTACTTAATCAATCAGCATGTCAGTTTGAGCACTCAGGAATTTGGGGGGGTTTTTGTTTATTTTTATTGGGCAATGGAGAATCTGGGGTCAGCAGTCAGTATCTGGGATTTGTTTTTACTGGGCAAGATGGAGAGTGAGGTGGGGTCAGCGGCCAGCATCTGGAAAGGATTTATTTTGGGAGAGATCAATGCTTAAGTCTCTTCCCAGAGACTGCCATTCTAGGTTTGATGGACATCTTTTCCCCAGGGCTTGTTCTGTCACTGGGAAAGATTGTATTATGAAAGGATCAATGCTATCAATGTATGGCTTTCTTTTTCACTCCCTTTCCCAGGCCACACTATTTTGGGGTTTGTCATTTTTCTTATCTAATAGGCAGAGAAATGAAATAAAGGTGTTGAAGAAAGAGCCAATAGTTGTTTCTACCACAATGAGAGATTTGTCCAATATTATTAAGCCAACGGGAAGGATCTAATTCAGGAGAAATTGAAGCGAGAAAGTGGAAAATTGATAAATGCTTTGAAAGAGTCATTACAAGACCAGGATTAAATCCTAAAAGGAGGAAGAGGAGAAATAACACATCAGATCAAGCTAACAGGATGCAAACTTCAGTGTTTTTGAAGCTTTAATTAGATAATATGGCTACCTCAAAAAGATTACGTTGTTTCTCATCCACCTCATCCTTTAATAATTAATTAATTATGAATTTGCCATTATTTAAGAAATTCCCAAGGGAATTTTCCTAACACTATCAGCCAACAGAGCACTGTATGACTTTTGATTCACCTAAATTCACTTTGAGATTTCCATACCTAAAGGTGGAAACAAAAACCAGACAAAATGAACAGTAACCAATTACTTAAGTACATCTTTACACATTTCTTTGTTTAATCAACAAATATTTACTAAGCACATTCTGTAGGCTAAAAGACACAGCAGGGAACAAAACAACAATCTCTGCTCTCATTGAGTATCATTACTTGTGAAGGCAAATTAATAGGCATATACCATAGGGATACATTTTATGGAAAAAATAAAGGGTGAGGGATCAAAATGTTGGACGTATTATTTTATGGATGGTGATAGCTGAAAAAACTAGTAAAGAGATTATCTTGGAGCATGACATTCCAAAGAATGATAAATGCACAGGACCAGGAATGGGAATAATGTGCCTGATGTGTCGTGTAACAATGCATGCTGAGAGTAAATTACCCAAGTAGGGCCCTATAAGAATGTGAGCATTTACTCTAGTGAAATATGAAAAAACTTGAAGGTTTTCAGCAGATGAATCACAATGAAAACTTTATGGAGAGTGCTGGCAAAAAGAGTAGGCAGCACAATGTGACAATGAGTTACATGACCATGGTAGTTTCAACTTATTTTGCAGGTAGAAATCACTGATGGTATAAGAGAAAAGACAAGAGTAACTCCAGGGTTTTTCACCTCAGAAACTGCAAAAGTGGAATTCACCATTTACCGAAATGGAAGTCCTGCAAAAGTAGGAATTCAGTTTTGAATATAAATTCTGAAATGACTTATAACTTTTAAGTGCAGATGCTTCTTTTTTCTTGGGAGGTCTTGGCTAGAGCTAAAACTTGTGAATTACCATTATCGGTGATTTTAAAAGTCATAAGGCAGTAGAGAAGAGACCAGGAAGGATCCAGCAACATTCTGATATTCAGTTATGGAAGAGGTGAGTAGGTACCAGAAAAGTATTGTAAAAAAAGTAGCCATAAACCAAGGTAATATCTAGGGAAGAGTGGAAACAAAATGAAATATTTCAAAACTTAAGAAATGATCAATCAGATCAAAGCTGCTGATGGGTCTGTTAAGAACAAAAGTGTAAACAGGCTACTGTATTTGGCTGGATGGCTAATGCTGACTTTCACAAAAAAGTTTTTTTGGTGGAGCGGTAGGATGGACAAAAGCCAGAGTACCATGTTCAAAGGTGAACAGAAGGTTCTCTCCCAAGAATTTCAACAAGCTGCGCTGAAAAAAGATCACTTGAGTTGAAGAAGATTGGAGAAACGGATGTTGAAGGTTTGTGAAGAGAACAAAAGTGATCTGGAAGTGCCAGAGAGAATGAACTGAGAAATTTCAGTGGAATTTAGTGAGCAGTCCAAAGGAACCATTTCACATTATAAGCAAGGTAAGTCCGCAGAATTTTAAGGCAGGATGGTAAAAAAAAAGGAAAGGAAAAGGAAAAGGAAAAGGAAAAGGAAAAGGAAAAGGAAAAGGGAAGGAAGGAAGGAAGGAAGGAAGGAAGGAAGGAAGGAAGGAAGGAAGGAAGGAAGGGAGGGAAAAGAAAGAAGAAAAAAAATTCAGCTAGTACCAAGCACTGTTAGTACCAAAGCACAGCTAGTACCAAGCACTCAACAGTGAGTACTGCTAGTACTCACTGTTTGAGCTGGTGGCTCCAGAAGCTGATGCGCCTGAGCGTGGGAGTACAGCACAGAGGCATCAAACTAGAATGCAGATCGGGGTAGAGGGGAGGAAAAGCCCCCAAACTCTATATACTAGGAGGACGGGTGGTCCTAAACAAAACCAGGTCTTCTCAGAGCAAGCATAGCACTACTGGTTTTTAAAAGGCTGCCCCAAGCGAGAGAAGGAACCGCTGCCGCCTGCGAGTTTCAAGGGCTGTTGCTCCTACCCAGACGCAGTAAAATGACCCCTTCCCAAATTTAGGGAGAGTATCTAGAAGGGCTCCCTCTGCGGCCCACGGGAATTGACTACGGTTTTCGCGCCGGAACTTACGGCGAGAGGTTTGGCTGCTTGCGGCTGTTTGCTGGAGAGATGGGCATGGTGGCGACAGGCTGGGGAGTAGTCGGCCACCCCTTTCTTGGCTGCTTCGGGAGTCCGTTCCCCAACCTCAGGCGTTAGCGGGTTGCGCCGAGGCTCCGAAATGTTTGCCGGGCGTCATGGAGACCGTGGAGCCCTGGCTCAACAAGCGGCCGCGCGGTTGGCTGGCGGCTCGAGGCCGAGGAGGAGGGCGGAGGCGGAGGGGAGGGCAGAGGGTTGGTGGAGCAGGAGGAAGCTCCGGACGACGACTGGAAGAAGGAGGCGGGCGGCCCGGGCCCCAGGCCCCTCCCAGGCTCTGAGTCTCCCGGCTGCAGGCGGATGGATGGGGCTTCTTCAGGCGGTGGTGGCAGCAGCGAAGGTGGCGGCGGCGGCAGCGGCAGCGGCTGTAAGTGCAGCCTCCACACACCATCTCTCCCCTCCTACTCCTATTCGGGATGAGGGACTCCTGAGGTGTCCTCAGTCCCCTTTCTCTCCCTCCCCTCCCCCACTGCAGAGTACCGCCCGGAAGACCCTTAACTTCCGGGGAGGGGCTGCCAGAGAACGCGCCTGGCTCCCGGGCCGCGCGGAGGCCCCCGGCCGCCGGAGGCGCATGCGCAGCTCCCCGCCTCCGCCCACCCCCTCCGCGGCTGATCTTTCTGCTACGCGGTGGCGGCAGCGCAGGTCTCCCTGGCGTCCGCGGCGCACTGGGAATCCGCTGCGGAGTGAGTTTGTCTCGCCCCGTTCGCTACAGCCCCTTTTACTTGTCGGTCCTCAATCCTGTTCGGGGTGGGGTCAAGTGACCACTCCCCTGTGGCTCCACCTCTTTCCCCTGTGTTTTCCCCAGATGAGTCCCGGCCCTGGGAGGCTCCCTCCGAAACACTGCAGCCCCTGTGGTAGCGGGGTCCTGGGCCAACCTACCCTTTCTGAGGGAGCAGAGGAGGGAAGAGACTGCAAAGACGGCATTGCTGTGAGGGAACTAAGCGTGCTTGCCGCCTTTCGGTGATGTTTCAGCTTATAACGGAGAGGTTCCTGGCCTGGAGCACATCTCTGATCTTGCATGCTGTGTGACCTTGGGCGAGTCGCTACTCTTCTCTGGGCTTCAGTTTTCCCTGTTTAGCGCTCCCTCCAACGCTAAAACTGTAATTTTGCAGGAAAACTTAACGCAATTTTACGACCGGCCTAAGGCCGCGTAGCACACATGACCCCGAGTTGACCGAACCTTCTTTCTTAAATCGTGGATGAAATACGGTGACCTACTTATTGAGTCGCTTTTATTCCTTTACTGTGGGTTACAAATTGCGTTAATTTTTTCTAAAATTGTCATGGGATACTTGACCTAGTTCCCAGACATCTTTTTAAAAATTTGAGACAGAATGGTGATCTTGGGATAAAAATCGTTTTTGAGTCGTTGCTACTGAGGTTCTCTTTCCTTTAATCCAGATGGTGTGGTGGCTCGATTCTCCCAATGCCTGGCTGAGTTTCGGACGTGGTTAAGAACGAACTGGTTGAGGTTCAATGCAGACAAGACGGATGTGATGCTGGTAGGCAAGGGCACACTTGGAGATGAAGGGAGGGAAAATCCAAAATCCCTCAAGTAGTATAAATATTACATTACTTTTCTGTATGTTCCAGTGTTTGAGAACTGCTAATGGGCCAATAATTTCCAGAATTTGAGTGAGATATTTAACATCAGCGATGTATGAACTCATAACACATTAGTTTGTAATACAGTGATGAAATGGGGCCACTGGATAAAACTAGGTAAGACTTATGAAAAGAAAAACCAGAACTGTTCTCTGAAGAATCAAAAGGCTATATAAGTGTTTAGGATGGTGTTAATAATAAAAAACTAACAAAAATATGATGCTTATTGTTGCATAGATATGGGGCTTCCAAATGTAATACATTACTGCTTTTGCAACCAGCATTCTGCCTATTAACGTGAAGGTAAATCTAAAATGTTATTTAAGAAAATGAGTTTTTGATATTTAGGCATTTCCAACCAGATTAGTAATTATCCATTAATTTTTACCTCCACATCATGAAGATGGTGAAGGCTTTCACTATAAATAAAATTTTTCGGAAATAGTTTACAAAACAATATCAAAGGGACTCATGGACCCTTAAAGTTATTAGTTATTAGTTATTCGTTTTTAGGATTTTGGATGGGTTGTGTTCATCTATTTCAGTATATCGGCCCTGGAGTCAAAATTGTTACTAGTCTTTTCTTGGTGGATTTTGAGAGGT
This sequence comes from Xerus rutilus, assembly GCA_028644305.1. NCBI lineage: Eukaryota > Metazoa > Chordata > Mammalia > Rodentia > Sciuridae > Xerus > Xerus rutilus. The sequence goes on from JAQQSJ010000042.1 coordinate 73,711, forward strand.
TCCTTTTTGACTTGCACAAACATGTTTACATAGTATAGGTGTATATATTACTTGTATTTGAATCAAGAGTTGGTGCTGAATAAAAGATTATTTTTCTTAGGCATATGTCAATTGTCAGAGGAGTTTTTTATGGGTTAGTTTAGGGTTGAGGTAAATTTGTGACCCTAAATGCGTCTGTCAGTAGCAGCATAGTATCTATAAGGGATTCATGTGTGTTCGTGTGTATGTATGCACTTTATAGCCTCTGAAATTGTTGGATAACTTTTGAATGGAGGATTCAGTAAGTTGCTTAGAAGTATTTCCCAATATAATACTAGTTGTGATAGCTTAATGTGGTAAAAAATTAGCATTAGTTTTGCTTAAAAACAAGGAAACTTAGGTAGAGAACAAGAGCAAAAGACGTTTATTTAGGCTTTATGTAGGGATTTTTTTGTTTAGGGATATAAACCAAGCCTCACGTAAAATTGGAATTAGTCACATTTTTTTAACTTTTAAACATTTTACCTGTACAATTCTAACAGTAACACACTTGGCTAGCACATTAATAAATAATATACAATAATTTTGAACAAGTCATAGTACATAATGATTTATCTCACGCTTTTAGCTTTATTATGTCCTGTTTCCAGCTCTTTGAGTAGCAGTAGGCTTTAAAGATATATTTTTTAAAGATATATTTTTGGTATTTGAATACAAAAAAAGATATATGTTGAATTAATACAAAGTACCAAAGAACTAAGGGTAATAGATGAAAGTGACTAAGTTATATTCTGGCTTAATAAAAAGAAAAATGTTCCAAAATTTGAGCATTTTTTTAAAAGAGCAGTCTCTTCATGAGATATGGTGAATCACCGGGGATGTTTAAACATAAGTAGAAAAGTCTGGTAGTAGAAACATTCTGAGGGATACCTATGCTAAAGTGTAGAGAAATTGACTAAAAACCTATTAGGTCCCATCCAACACTAAGATTGTATAACCAATGAATAGTTAGTTCTTATGTATTTTATACTGAAAAGGTGAAGCAGGAGTTTTGAGATTCTTTTCTTAAAGAAGCACCTTAAAGAATAAAATGAGAGTGAAAATATACTGAATTCCAAAGTGATATGTTACCTATAACTTAGAGTACTAGAACTTTTTCTCCTTTCCTTTAGATTGTTTTTTATAAAGAGGACAAAAAATGTGGAGGGAATTTTTTTTTCCTAAATGACAATGCCATTTAAAGATAATAGCATTGATAAAGAAATATTAAACTTAAAGATCACTTAACAGCAAGATAAATATCCATTTAAAAATGTCTTAGACCAAATTTTCCTAACTTCTAGTATTCATTTCAGTACCTTAAGGGGGACCTGATCCCCTGTTCTTTATCATAGTTGGGATTTTTGTTGATGGTTGAACTGAAGAATCAAAGATTCAATGCATTAAAGCAAGCGACTTATTTCTGTGCCTTACATTTAACAATGTTTCAGTCTTTCCCTTGATAGCCAGCTCAATTTCATATATTAACTTTCATATTTTAATGGAAAACTTCTCCTTAACTTTCTGGTATATAAAACCTAAGTTTCTTCTGTCTCTAGGCCCTTTGGTGTTTTTGTCTGTACCCACTTCAGGTCCATGCACATCCATTGTTTTTTGCCTTCAGCACTTTTTATCAAGTGTATCATGAAAACTGTTTATTGACATTTTTAAAAAGTCATTTTACTTTCAGTCCAAAGTAAAAAAATTCAACAGAGTAACTCATAGAAACTATATACCTATGCTAAAATATTTATTCTCTGAGGGAATCCTGAAAAAAACACTTTTATATATATTCTTAAAAATAAATGAAAATACTGTACAGTACAGTTAATGGTAAAAATTGTTTGTAGACTTGGGAACCTTAAAGTTTTCCTTTCTCTTCTTTCCCTTGCTTTTCTTTCAGTAGAAAATGTGCATCAGATGTTTATGTTTAATTGGTTTACAGACTGTCTGTGGACTCTTTTCCTGTCAAATTACCAGGTAATGTCCTTTCACTTAGCAGCTACTTCATATACCTGTAAATGCAGTTTATTCATGCACAAATTATTGGACATAAGAGTTTCAAGTTAATATTGTCTTTGGAAATAGGAAAATGCTTGATAGAACCTAGAATTTTAAGATAATACAAATAGTTTTTAAAAGTGTCCCCCATATTGCATTATAAGCATTAAGAAAAATTGTGCATGTACACATTTATGCAATATATTATAGGACTAGCCTCACATAATTTAGAAGGAATGAATAATTTTCATTTAACTATTCGATTTTTGGTAGTCATTTTTGAAATTGCATTAAGAATCCTTGAAGATTGGTGTAAGGGCGGGGCAAAAAACTGTCTTTTGAACAAGTCTTTTTAAACTCCTGGCTTAGTAAAGTATTAGTGTCCACTTTAATATTGCCTTTGTATTGGCTAGTATCTACTTTAGTAATGGAAGTGAAACAAGTTTGTTACTTTGAAATCATTGGCTCTGGCAGTCATCAGTATCCGTACCAAAGCCAATTGGCAGCTCTAGGCCAATACATTAAAACTTTCAAGTCACAGGCATTGCAAACAAGTAGATTCTTCTTCCATGCAGTCAAGTATGAGATTATTTATGTCCATCAAAGAGCGATTTCTCATTATTTTACATTTTAAAATTTTGTTTAAAAATTTTTGTGCAAAAATTTAGTCATTGCAGTTATGTTGCTACTGGCGTCACACTGTGTGAGGAAAGTAAATTGAGATTTGAGGTTGGCAGACTACCTAACAATCCCTTTTCTTAATCTTTGCTGTGCCTTCTCTAAACTGAGGCAGGAGGATCATGAGTTCAAAGTCAGCCTCAGCAAAAGCGAGGCGCTAAGCAACTGAGACTCTGTCTCTAAAGATAAAATACAAAATAGGGCAGGGGATGCGGCTCAGTGGTCGAGTGTCCTTGAATTCAATCCTTGGTACCAAAAAAAAAAAAAAAAAACAGATTTTGGGGTATGGGATGTTACATTTCCGATCGGGAATATTTGTCAACGGATAACCGCTTTACAGTTTGGGCTGCTGTTGCATCACAGCAACCTCCGTTTTCCAGCACATGCACTTCAAAAATGACCGACTTGTAAAATAGAACGTATTTTCCCCTGCTATGTAAATGCTGGACGGGGCTCCTCTGGCACCTTCTCGCGCCCTCTCTGCCCAAGACGCGCGGGCTCCGGTCGCAGGTCCGCTGGGGCGGGCGCCTGGCGCGGAGATGCCCACCTCCCCCACACCCACCTTGGCCCCGCCCCGTACGCGCTCTGCCAGGCGGGCTGGCGGCGGGGCCGCGCGCGCGTGCTCGCGTCCCTGCTCCGCGCGTGCTCGCTGGCCTTTTCCCTCCAGTCCAGCCCAGCCGGGGCGCCGCGAGGGGGCGGAGTGGGGTGTGGTGGGCGCGCTCGGGCGGCTCCTGCGCGTTCCCGCCGAGGGAGCGGCGGCGGGAGCGGTAGAGGCGGCGACGGCCGGAGTCCCGTTGCTGAGTCTCACATCCGGGTTCTGGCCGTGACCCAGCCGCGGCCGCCGCGGAGATGTGACCCGGCAGTACGGCAAATATGGCGGAGGTAAGGGAGCGAGCTCCCCCTCCCTGTCCCGGAGCCGGGCGCCCCCGGGCCCTGGCCGGGGAGGAGTGGAGTGGGCCTGGCCAGGAGAGGCCCAGCCCTGCTGGCGCCACTGCCCACCTGTTGTCCGGAACAGGCCGAGCTCTGGGCGGGAGCTTTCCCTGGAACTTAGTTGGGATGGGTCCGGGGGTAGGAGAAAGCGGGGACGTAGTTGGACTTCGGGGGCAGTTTGAAGGGCTGGGTGCTACGCAGTAGTGCGGGGCGAGGGGGAGGGGGCGCTGATCTGGAAAAGGGTGCCTGTGGCGCAACTTCGCCCGCCGGTGCCCTGGCCAGGAGAGGAGCCGCTGCTTCCTCTTGCGAAGTTTCTTCCCTCCCTAACCGAGATGCTGTTGCGCCCTTCCGCGTCACCCCCATCCGTTTGCTACTGACATCCAGTCGCAGTTGATGGGGAAAACGTAAGGCTGAACGGCTCTTAATTTTCCTAGTAAAGATAAAATGACCGTGGAAAAAATCATGCTCCCAATCCAGCCCTCCAAACTGGGGGAATCTCCCCATTTCTTAGAAGAGTTAACAACTCCCCCCACCCCCCGCAACACACGCACCACCACCACCAGGTAGAATCTCTTGAGTTGCTTTTCCACCCTTCACCTTAACCCCCTTCACTGTTTAAGCTTTTCCCCCCACCTCATCCAAATCAGAGCTACTTATTTTCCTTCTGATTTTTTGCCCTTCTCTCTGCTCATTTTCTCGTAAACAAGTTCCCAAAGCCCCTTTCTGCTGTAGTAGATTGGTTTGCATATTTGAAACTGGAAATTGATGGGCAAACGACCACTTGTTGGTTTATGATTAATTAGATCCTCGTATATACTGTTAAAAATCTAATTTTGTTTCTCATTTAAGATTTTAAACGTAGGAAGCTTTGTGGTTTATTTGTTTTGTTTAATTTTTTTTTTCCCACCCATGTGAGAATTTCGTTGTTCTTTATCCCCTGGAGTTCATAGTCATGTTTTTGGACTTTTGTATCTCCTTGAGAAAAGCCACTCAACGTTTGGTTAAAACGGAATTTCTCTTGTTAGAACTATTTTCATGGTTTCAGAGACACCTAAAAATAGATTAAGGAAGTAGGTAATTTTATTTGTCCTCTACCCCCAATTTTTAACTCCTTTATTTTGCCAAATAAAATCAGTCATATTTTTGGCAATATCATAATATCCTTTTTAGACCTTGGAATACAGGAAAATGGTTAGATTGTGTAGGCATTTTTAGGTATCTGCTGAGTGAAGGGACCTAAAGGTTTGTTTCCTGGAAGCTCTTAGGATGTTATTTCTACTCGTCTTATAGAAACTAGCTTTATATCTATGTCCGGGAGTATTTGCTGTTAAAGGAGAAAGAGGTTTTATTGTAGCATGACTCTGTGCTGCCAGTAGTCTTTTTAAAAACAATATTTCTGATGTACATCTAAATTTAGATCTTATATTTATTTTCATTTCTTTTGCTTTTTGTGGTTAAAAAATTGCATTTCAGGGCACAGGAGTTGGAGAACATAGTCGTTTCTGTTTCATTTAAATGTGACTGGATATGATCTAGTAGTCTGAGAGTCAGTATCTAGATTTTAGAACCGGTAAGGATCTTATTGTGTATTTTCCTTGATATGTAGAGAAGGAATAGTAATGTAGCAGTGGACCTCCCTTCAGTGAATTTCCACAAGATAAGTAGAACTGTGTTAAGGAGGTAGTGTTTCTTCCCTGATGGTGCTCAACACTTGAACTTTAAGTTGTGTAGTCATAATCCAAGATAAGATATTAAGGAAGAAAAATAACTTTGTATGAAACTACATTGAAATTTGAGTTTAAAAAAAAAACTCATCTCAAAATTTTACTGTCCCATGTACTGAAAACATGTTTATTAACAATTTTGTGTTTCAGAAATTAAAGATGCTTGTATTAATGTAAGGGGGGAATGCTACTTGACATCACCAATCATTTCCTAATATTTTCTAGTATATGCTTTTTTTTTAGTGTATATTTTCCTTAAATATTTCATCATTTGGAAAATGGAACTCATGTTTTCAGAAACACATGGACGGGTCATTTTCAAGAAGATATCAATTTTATTTTCAGTGCATTTATTTAATGACCTGGTATCTTTAAATCATTTTTTATATTTTGTTCAGTTGTTTGTAGGTGATTTTATTTATAGTGACTTTAGAGGAAGAGTAGGAGAACTTTGATGTGTCCTGTTAAATAATCTAAAATACATAAAGAAGTAAATTGTAAAAATAATTTATAATTTCCCTTGTCTCAGTACTTCAGTAATTGAGCTGGGGATGTAGCTCAGTGGTACAGAGCTAGTTTAGCATGGAAGACCCTAGGTTCCATACCCAGCACTGCCATAAACAAACAAACAAAAAACCCTCAAACTTCAGTAATTGTGATGATTTTTTAAAGACTGTTGATTTCAAAAAATTAGATGAATGAGAACTACTTCGTTTATAGCATGCTTTTACTTTTTGTGTGAGCTCTCAGATATATTCTTTATGATGCATGTGGTAAAATAATTCATATACTGAACTGTTGTGCTTTTGATTAAGTAGACCTAAGGATTGATGCTAACTTATGAAATAATAGTATGTGTAGAGCAACAGTAAACAGTTAAATCTGAGGGGGAAAACAGGTTACTGAAGAAACATGTCCCCAGAGAAAAATATAGGCTTTATGCTTTTGGGTTGTTTTTTTTTTAATATTTTTTTAGTTGTTGATGAATCTTTATTTTATTCATTCATTATTCAAATGTGGTGCTGAGGATCGAACCCAGTGCTTCACGCATGCTAGGCAAGCACTCTTCCACTGAGCTACAGCCCCAGCCCTGGGTTTTCTTTTGTTATTGTTTCCTACATAAGAGAATAACTCTGACTTTTTTAGAAAATATTTAACTCTTGAATGCAAATTATTTTAGATGTAAATAGAATACGTCAATTTTTCATAATTTGATCTGATCGTCCTAATTTAATCTATAACAGGAAGTATGTATTTAATGGTTCTTAAATTGTAGTAGCATTAAAAACATTTAATATGCTCAGAAGAAATGATATATGCTCCCTTTCTTAGCACTCTTTGGGAAATTTCGCATTACTTATTCCTTAAAATTATTTACAAACCTTTTAAAAGGAAGCTCTCCTTGTCACACTTAAAGGAAATTACAGGGTGGTCACAGTTTTATGAAAGCACTGAGAGAGAGAGAGAAAAAGAGAAAGAAATAGTTGATCCTTAGAGTTTATAAGGAATGTGTTATAGGGACCTTGGGAATGAACAGCTTGTCATTTATTTCAAAGTTTGTAAACATGTAAGGGACTTCCTTCTCAAGGAAAAAAAAAAAAAAAAAGCTACAGCGCAGTGCAAGACCTGTTCGATTTTTTTTTTTAGCCTAAATCACATTTCTACAATAAAAAGAGAAAACCATTAATGCATTTAATACTGTTAAGTATTTTTATATTTCTAAAAATGGTACATGAACTATTTACTATTATATCTATTCATTTCTTTTAAAAACAATCCTTGCTTAGCGCTTTTTAAAAGAGTACTTGGATTTTGTGCTTTAAGGAAATAGGATTATGTCAGTGTGTTAATTTCTACTCTAAACAAAATTTGTTCTACAGCAGTGGATTTAAGCTTTAAATAATTCTATATACTGGTAACTATTTATTTATTTTTAGTTTATACTTAAGAGCAAATTAAAGCTGTATCCAAAGTAGGCAGGAACACCAATGCATCAGAGTCCTATAAAGCTTAGTTCAATGGAAGTATGAGAGTTCAAATACCTAATAACTTAAGTAGGAAAGGTTTGGTGGGACAAATAAAGAAGTGAATCACTGGAGCTGGGGTTGTGTGAGGCACTGTTTGATTCTCAGCACTGCATATAAATAAATGAATAAAATAAAGGTCCATTAACAACTAAAAAAAAAAGAAGTAGTGAATTACTTTAAGATAATTCTGGAGAGACTAATCAGTTTCTCAAATAATTTAGAAATAAACACTGCTATTGACTGTTAGTATATCTTTATGAATAACAAACAGCTTCATAGAAATTTCTTGCTTGGTGTTCAGATCAAGTTCTTATATATTTCAAAAGATTTGCAAATGCTTTCAACATTCATTGCAGTGATTAAACTGTTCGCTGCTGGGGGTCTATTCTGTTGAGCTTATTTTGTGGCTTAGAAGTATGACTGTTATGTTTTGTAGACAAACAGTTTACCAAGTAGCTTGCAAATTGAGGTTGTCTATTCCTTATAGTCCTAGATTCAAAAAAAATTATTCAGAAGAGAAAATTTGTTCATTATTTAAATAATACTCTTTAGTAGTATTACATATTTTGAACAATTCATAATAAAAGTAAGGAACTTAGGTCTTGAAGAAAATTGAAATGATCTAAATTTTTTCATCCTAGGGAAAGTAGAACTTGAGCATAGTTTATGCAGTTTTTCCTAAGTCATACAGTTAGTCTGGCACAATTAAGAGTAGAACACAGACTTCTGCATTCCTAATGCTTATTTTCCGTAATATCATCCTACCCTCTGAATTATTCTTATCGTAGTAAATTTGTTAATTTTAACTCTAAAACAATGTTTTATACCCTAGCATTCCTGACAGTAACAGCAAAGTTATCGGACTTAATTTTGTATGGCTGGAGAGGGTACTAAATCATAGGCATAGTACCCTCATAACTTTTATCCAGGAATAGGGTCCCAAACTCCTTCCCGATTTCTATCCTTAATTCCTTTAAGAATCTAATTTAGCCTCTACATAATTTAAGGAGGTGTTGGCAACACTTAAAGAAATGGTGATGGAATTGGTTTGAGAGGGGAAATTTTGTTCAGTTATTTACATAGAAAATAAGCTTTTGATTGCCTGAAATAAAAGGGTGTAGGATTGCTTCCTGTTTATACTACTGTAATTATTTTTTGTAAAAACGTTAATAGTCTAGCCTTTTTCTAGAATCAGTCTTTTATTCTCCAAATTACAGTTTTCTGTTGTACTTCCCACCATTTTCCACCATGTTCTAGAAAAGTGTAAAAGAAATATTTGAACAATTTGGAGGCATTAAATATTTGTTATAACTACTGGCAACTTTATCAACTAAATCATTAATATATTGGCTAGGGCAACATGCTATATAAAAGTTAACAGAGCACTTGTTTCATTTGAGTTAATATACTAATTACTTCTGTGTTTGTCTTTCCAGTGTTGTTTTGCATCTCAGATAAAACAAATATGTATGCACCAAAAATAACTAATTTTTCTTCGAAATTATAACTTTGAAAAAAATAGTACCAAGTACTATGTTTTCTTAAAAATTGAAAAGAGAAGAAAATAAATGGATTATAATCCCATATAAGAGATTGGAAAATTCCAACAGAACAGAAACATAGAAAATGAAAAAAGCCTCCTCTCCCTGATTTATTCCCTAGAAAAAGCTATTATGGAAAAATCTTTTGTATCTTTTTGAGGAAAAAAAGTTTATGCATATTCTAGCCCAGTTTATTGCACATTCTATACTTTTTTTTAATCCTAATTTTCTTAGCATGTTTTTCTTTTTGAACACAAACAGATCTGTCTCATCCTTTTTAATGAATTTATAGTGTCCCATTGTTTGAAGGAACTATGTTATTTTGAACTAGTTAAATGATAGATTTTAAGTTTTCCCCCAACTTTGTGCTAAGAACAACATTGTGGTAATGAATAGTATGCATATATCTGATTATACTGTTTTAGATGTATCTATAAGGGAAGTTCATTTTCACAAAATGATGTCAAAAATTCTTGTGCCGATTCCTTTCTACCAATAAAGTATAAGTACATATTAAATATTCTTTAATCCCCAATTAAAAAAATATGAGCTTGGGCTGGGGTTATGGCACAGTGGTAGCGTGCTCGCCTGGCATGCGTGAGGCACTGGGTTCGATCCTCAGCACCACATAAAAAAAATAAAATAAAGATATTCTGTCTGCCTACAACTAAAAAATAAATGTTTTTTTAAAAAAAAGTATGAGCTTATACTCATACTTTGATCTTTTTCTAAAAGCAAGTATAAGTACTTGTTTACCTTTAATTTTTTTGTTTTAATTTTCCCCATCTCCTTTCTCTCTTTCTAATTTGCTGTAGTATTTAATGGTAGATGGTGCAGGTTTTCTTGGAGGGTATTATTAGGTAGAGATATTACTTCCTAAAGAGACATAGATTACAGTCTGGCAAGACAGATGTCAACTCTGTTTACATTTTAAACATGCTTTGAATTGATAAAAACTATTTAGAATGAAAGAGAAAGAGGAAAGAGAAAAGAGGTAACAAAAAATTATGGGGTTCTTTCTCTAGAAGGTATAGAAAGAATTCCACGGTTTCAGAGGGTATAGGCTTCATGTCTGACTTTATTACCACAGTGGAACCTTTATCTCATTTTATATCCCTTGGTTTACTAATCTATAAGGTATTGTCAGATTTATGGTTATGATCAAGAAACTATGCATTTGAAAATGCGTAGCACTACGTAAATATAAGCTAGTTCTGTATTTTTTCATATCTAAATAAAAATTACCCTCATTCCACCCTGAAACCTCCCATATTATGATACTAAACTCACATTTTATCTTGAAAGATAATTATTTTGTCAGTTGAACAATGTAATGTTCATAGTATGAACTGTTTTCAAATGCCAGTTTTAGAAGCTCATCCTTGATCTAATTGGATATAATTAACTTGCAAGAAACTAATCTCATTCCTGTTTCCTAAACTGACACAATAAAATTTTATTTTGGACATAAAATACTAAAATGTATATGGATACTAAGTATAGGCAAACCATCCCACCTTTTGCTCCCTCATGCTAATCAGTGCTTGACATATCTCAGTACATCTGACATAATATGATCATGAATATAATCTTTGAATTTTGTGTTCTTTGCTCTATGCAGGCTAAACTTACACATACTACCAGTCCTTTAAATGTTTGGTATCTTAAAGAATGGAAAATATTTGGGACCTTTTCAAAACTTTAAAGTGGTAACTATTTACCAATAAAATAATGATCATTTAGTGTTGGTGAGGCCTCTTATGGATAACATTTGCAATTCGGTGTTCCTAGTCTAGTATTGCTCTAGCTAGTATCAGTAAAAACATACCCTTCAACTTCTAGTAATTTGTTTTTAATCAGAAAACCATTTTTATCAGAAGACTGTCAAATGAGATAATTATTGGAGTGTTTAAGAAAACAAAGTATTTGCTCAAGAACTATTTCTCTTAAGTTCCTGATTTCTAAGTAATGCAGATTTTTCTTGTTTATGTCATATAAATTTGTTCTAAGAGTTCTCTAAAAAGAAAACCAGCATTGCCAGGTGTAGTGGTGCATGCCTGTAATCCCAGTGGTTGGGAGGCTGAGGCAGGAGGATTACAAGTTCACAAGCTTGCCTCAGCAACTTAGTGAGGACCTAAGCAACTCAGTAAGACCCTGTCTCTAAATAAAATACAACAAAAGGTCTGGGGATAGGCTCAGTGGTTAAGTGCCCCCAAGTTCAATCCCTAGTACCAAGAAAAGAAAAAGAAAAGAAAAGAAAACCATCATTGTAAGACTGCTCTCTATGGTAATGAACAGCCTGGGACCAGATGAAGATGATTAGTAACATTGCTGTAGCCTTGTACAGAGATTGGGCTTTTACTTGGGAAATAAAATTTAACTACATGAAACATGAGTGTATTAATATTTTCAAATATTGGTTTGCTGTGTAATAATGTGTGTGATGGTTAAATCCATTTTGAGTCAGAAATGTGTAGCTGTGCCCCAAAAGATGTCAAGCAAGCTATAAACCCTTTTTATGGTTACATTACTCTCTCCATGTCACCCTACTCTTCAGGAGTAATTAATTGAAAGAACCAAATTAAAAAGCATGATATTAACTGTGTGCCAGCAGAGTAACTTTTAAATAATTATAGTGGTGTGACATTGAAAATAAGATTATACTAGATATTGTTTTTTTTCTTTCTTAGATAATACTATAGGAAAGACTCATTCTAAGATTTGATAGGGAAAAAACAGGACCTTTGAAAAAGTGTGCCCCAAGAACCCAAATGCAATTTAGAATGCCATACTTAAAACAATGGCATAAAGTACACAATTTTCAAAATGGAATTTAAACATTTTATAGGAATTTGTCTTTGGCCCTAGCTTTTGAAAAATTGACCATCATTTTCATCATTTCTTTTCCTTCTTGTCTCTCTGTCCCATTACTTAGCAAAAGCAAAGAATACTGCAGTATCTCTATCATTCTATTGCTAGTGCTTTTGGCCTTCCTCCCTGTCTGTCTTCTAATGGACGTGAAATAGGTACCTCTAAATGAATTAGCAAGGTTTCATTTATAATTCATGTCATTTAAACATCTTTCACTGAATTTGTCTTGTAGGAATTTGTAGATAACTTATTTATAGTTGTAAATTAACTGAATTAAGGTAAAACACAACCACATACTTAATAAAAAGTGATAACATTACTAAAACAAGTTCCTACAAGTTCATCTTTGCATTTCCCAGTTGGCTTGTGGTTAAATTTATGAGAGGTAGAGTGGTACAGTAGAGGAAGCATTATAATTGGAAATCTTGCAGTCTTCCTTCAGATAACCTACCTTCTCTGGTCTTTCGTTTGAATGGTTACTAATTCTGTGGTAACTTTTAAAAAAAAGGTTTTTTGTTAAAGTTAGCCTAATAAGTGTTTAGTACTTAAATAACATTTTTTTCCTCTATTTTACAACATAATTTTTATTTACAATGATGCTTTTATATTGTTGCTGCCTCCATTTTCACAATTCATTTTTTTAAGCCATAGACCAGTTTGATAGCAAACTTTGTGCGTGGTTTTTTGTTTATTGATAGGAGAAAATGTATTTCAGAAAATTCCTAGATCTAAAATCATACCTCTTAATCTATATATTATGAGGCCCACATTTGCTTTTAATATCTGAACGAATTTCATATTATTATCTTTTTTCTAGGTTCAGTAGTGTTTCAGATTTTTCTCTATGCTTAAATATAATAGAAGGTAAAGGGTTATGTAGAAAGTTTTAGTTTGCCTTAAAACAATTCAGACATTAAAGCTTACTATAGTTTTTGGTGTGGTGTTTGTCATCGAATAGTTCCTATAATGTTTGTGAAGATATGCTATACAAAAATGCTAATTTGTCCTCTTTTCTCCCCTCTTCAGCCATCTGTTGAGTCTTCAAGTCCAGGTAAGTATTTTCTATATTTTTTTTAATAATCGGTAGTTGCCTAACATTTGTCCTGTTAGTTGCATAAAGGCTAGAGGAGTTAGACTATCATCTGACTTGCTTTTCTTCTGAATGCTTCTTTTCTCTGGGGAAAAAGAAATGGATGAAATATTTGACTGCCCATGAAAGTACAGGTGAGGCTGCTCTGGGTTCATCCTCATGACTGTTTTTGGGTTCTCTCCCTCCCTCCCTCTCCTTTTTTTTTTCTTTGCTGAATTGCCATATGTATTTCTTAAGGTTTTAAATTGTTATTTGAATTGAAATATATATAAAGTATATTTTCTGAAAGAGAATCAATAGCTTAAACTTTTATTTGTGTAGGACATTTAGAATGTTTCATTTGAGAAAAAACAATATATTTATTGGAGCAGGAAAATAAAGTAAGCAAAAGATTCAAGAAATGAATAGTGTTGTAAGAAGTTATTCTTAGATTTGAGTAGGATCAAGTTTTATTCTTCAACCTTCCATCTAGTATTTTTTATTTTCCCTCAAATACAGTTATTTTATTCCTAACTTAGAGGCGCAAACTTGTGACCAATATGGGTCACAGATGTTTTTTGTTTGGTCACAGTAGTGGTGTTTAGAATATTTTATATAAAATCTAAATTTGGAGTTCTCAGGATCACAGGATCTGGTACCTCTGAGTACAGCATTTTTATTGAAATTCAGTGGCAGGAAGAAGAGAGTCAAGTACTAGTCTTTTTGCCTCAGTGTCCAAGGATTTTACCAAGAGATAAAGGACTACTTTCTACATGGGTGAAGAAGCATCCCTATATAGAAAAGTGTGGGGTAGCCCTCTGAAGTCTAGTAATGTTTTATTTAAAACATCTCACTTAAATTGAATATTTAGATATGAGATGCATTCCACTTTGCTGAATTGTGTATAATATTAAAGCAATCACTTTTCTGTGTCTTAATTTTTAGGAAGAAAGCTTTTTTAAAAAATGCTTAAAATAGCCGGGCGCGGTGGCGCAAGCCTGTAATCCCAGCGCTTTGGGAGGCTGAGACAGGAGAATCGCGAGTTCAGAGCCAACCTCAGCAATGGTGAGGTACTAAGCAACTCAGTGAAACCCTGTCTCTAAATAAAACACAGATTAGGGCTGGGAAGTGGCTTAGTTGAGAAGTGCTCCTGAGTTCAATCCCCAGTACTCCACCCCCTCACTGAAAAAATGCTTAAAATAAGCCTTTTTTTATGGTCCAGGGTCATTTTCATGAACAAAAATTGTTGTACACTGTGGGGGTCGGATTAGATTACTTCCAGAACCCTTGTAAATAACTAGAGTGCTCAATTTACAGTTGATTTTGTCTTTATTTCAACTGAAAATGTTTTACTTTTTCTAACATGCTTGAGAATAAACTACATTAAGCTTTGTGACATTTCTGAAACTCAAGGATACTTTTAGCTTTCTGGTTTATAGATATGTTCTGGATGGTTGATATTGGAAGTAATCTGACCTCACATAAGTATTACATCATTATATCCTTTTTAGAGTGTAGAATTGTTTCCAGTAATTTTTTTCAAACCAGTTATTTTCATTGAAAAAAATAGGTTTTAGTGTTTATTAATATTTAGACTGTTTAAGATATTTTTATCAGTTTTGAGGCATTAATCAGCAAGTGCATAAATATATAAAAATAACTTCTCCAAAACTAAACTCGTAGAAGGCTTTCTCAGTTCTGCCCATCAGCCTGATGTTCTGCTGATGTTCTGCCCATCAGCCTGGGCAGAACAGAAAGAGTAATGGAGATTGAAGAACACAAATATCTTTAATAATCTTTGCTACTTGTGAATATTTATACATATAGATTGTTTATGTATTTTTTAGATTGTTTTCTGACTGAGGAAGATCTATAGAGTATATATAGAGTTAGACAGTGTTTTTAATATCAAGCTTCTGTACAAAGTAATGTTTATTGTTTTAAGTAATGCTAGTAGAGAGTTAAGAAAAGTTGGTGGAGAAAATCAGGAATTAGAAGCCTCATGGAGAAAAACAAAAAATTCCTCCATGGCAGAAGACTATGCCCTTTATAGCATGTGTACTTTGGAATCTATGTTAGTAATTATAATCACATGACCATACTAAGTGGTTTATTCTAGGTTCCCGCCAGTGTAACCTGTAAACCGAAGTAGAGATACATGAAAAGCTTTACCTGTGACACTAGTAGTCATTAGAATCAAAGACATAAGCTACCTTGTACTAATTCTGCAGTAAGATGGCATTTTGTGATAACAAAACTTTCTTTGCCTTAACACTGAAGCAAAATATTTATGTATACAAAGCAAAGCACTAGACTCTCTCCTCCTAAGAATTTATTATTGTGATATCCTCCCCCCATCCTCACCCCCTAGTCCTAGAAACAGCCTAATGATGGACCTAGCACTTAATAGAAAGGAATAGGATGGTTGGTTAGTCCTGAAAAACAAGGTAAAAAGTCACATAAAAGATTAAGAAAGGAAGATTAAGGAAGGAAAAACAACAGAAATTGAAAGTTAATAAGTTAATAGAAAAAAGTGCAATGTATATGTAGGAGAGAATTTGAAGTGAAAAGGGAGAAACACTTTGTTATTTAATGTAGTGGGACAGTGAAGTGGCAAGTCTTATTTGGCTTTGCAGATGATGACAAAAAATGAGGACTTCTGGTAAGTTGAATAGTATCATGATTTGATACTGTGTGCTTATGGCTTAAGGCTTGTTTGTTTTAAGTTGGTAAGAATAGTTAGGAATTAGTGTGATTCTTTTCGTCAATGCCATCATTCAATAAGAATTATGATTAGGATAATATACAAAGAAGTGGTATGAGGTTTTTGTTTTTTTTTTAAGAGTGTTTCTGCCCACAAGGGAGAAGAAAAGTAGAGCGTCATCTGTAGGAAGACTTAATTATTGATTGCTGTGTGTCTTGGAAGATTCCTGTGTAAACTGAAAATTTCAGGAGAGTTTTCCATTGAAAACTCAGAAAAAAAGAGATAACAATTGAAACAGAATTCTACAACTAAATCAGTCGTTCTCAAATTGTGCTCCTATGGAATCATTGTGTCTAATCCTTCACCCACTATTAGGATGCCCTACTAAAAGTATGCGAAGTTTTTCTTACTTCCAGTAGAAATTAAGATAGTATGCTTTTCTAAATTTTTTGTAATTCTAAAACTGATAATTGTTATAATAACTCATTTTAATGTAATCTTAGATGATATCTGATTTGGCTGACAATTACATATTTAGTAATTCGTATTTAATACCAGTTGTTTTTGTGCTCCTCTGAGCACACTGCCTTCAGTGCTTTGCTATCTGACCTAGCTGACAATTCACTCATCTTAGTAAACATAGGCTGTGCTTAGGTATTCTTTTTTTTTTTTTTACAATATCTTTATTTTTATTTATTTTATGTGGTGCTGAGGGTCGAACCCAGTGCCTCACGCATGTGAGGCGAGCGCTCTACCACTGAGCCACAACCCCAGCCCCTTAGGTATTCTTTGAAGCAGGATACTTCAGGACTTACACAAGGCATGGAGTACAGTAAAAACATAGGAATTAGAGTTAGACACAAGATTCAAATTTCATCTATGCCACCTACAGCTCTGTGAGTTCTGAGGTGCTACTTAAACTCTCTAAGCCTAGAGTCTTAGTTTTTATTACTTTTTCTTTTTAAATGATGTGATGATACCTACTTGGTAGAATTATTTGAAGATTAATTGAAATAATGTATGTGAAGTGCTTGAGCATACTATCTGGTAAATATTTTTAAAAATTTTGGAAAGTGACTGAAGAACTCTGAGCTTTTGGTATTTTGGTATTTTCTTATCCCTAGTAGTCTGGTTTTCAAGAAGTCAACCTGTATGTCTCTTTGTTTTATTTAATAGTTCTCTTATTAGAGTGAACAAAAGGATCTGGTAATATAACCTTGATCAATTTAAACTGATGTTAAGTAATGCTTTTTCAAACTTAAGTCCAGGTTTGGCAATGTCAGATTTGTTGATAATTTATAGAAACTATATCCCTAGCCTTTACAGTCTCCTGTTACAAAGATTGACCCTATCAAGTCTTACGATATTCCCTAATCACCAATCTAAAAATAGACTGGTTTACATAATAGTTACCTTAGGTTATATATTTAATGCCTTCAAAAAGAGTTTTGTATGCGATTTTAATAAATTTTGCTTTTATCTCTGAGGAATTTTGGATCAAAATCAACTTAGTAAGTTAAAGACAGCTACTCAAATATTAGAATGTGTTTTCAAGGAAATGCTGATAGAAGAATACTTGTTCACCTGTATTTTCACTATGCTATATTGTCCCATGTAATTCGATGATAGGGATGCATTCCAGATAAATGTGTCATTGAAGAGTATATTTACATAAACCTAGATGGTATAGTCTACTACACACCTAGACTGTATGGTGTAGGCACCATTGTATATGCAGCCTGTTACTGACCAAAAGGTCTTCTTGCAGCATTTCACATGACTATATATTCTTCTCAGGGGCCAGAAGGATTCTTACTTATTGGGTCTATCAAACATTAATCAAATGGTTAAGATTGTGACCTTTCCCACACACAAAAAAAAATTTTTTAATTGATATGATCAATTTATTCTTCACAAATTCAGCTTCACAATCAGAAGATTACAGCACAGTTTTTAAAGCTACAAATATTTACCCTCACTCAATTTTGCAGTTGTAGCTGAACCTACAGGAGTGAAACAGAGGCAACTCTAAACCCTAAGAAGAGTTTTTGTGTAGGACTGGGGATGTAGCTCATCAGTAGAGCTCTCTCCTGGAAGAGTGTGTGTGTGTGTGTGTGTGTGTGTGTGTGTGTGTGTGTGTGTGTGTGATAATGAGAAAGTTCAAGAATTTTAAAAGGCAGTAATATTTACTGTGCATAACTTACTATGGTAGTTTTTTTACTTTAATGTGGGTTCAATAATGCATGTACACTAAACTAATAAGATACACCTAATTTGGTTTAAATATTCTTTACCAGGAGGTTCAGCAACATCAGATGACCATGAATTTGATCCATCAGCTGACATGCTGGTTCATGATTTTGATGATGAACGAACATTAGAAGAGGAAGAAATGATGGAAGGAGAAACAAACTTCAGTTCTGAAATAGAGGATCTTGCAAGGGTAAATAATATTAAGAGCTAGGGGATGGAGCAGTTACAAATTTTTTGTGGAGAAAAGAATCATTGAAATTTTGGTGCTCTGGTTTTGGGGAAGATCATATGATCATAGGTGGGATATTTAAAGTTTGAAATTAAATAGCATTTAAAAAATAGTTTTATTATGTGAAATAATAAAATTCATTAGTGAATTTGGTAAGGGGTCACAGGGCTGTGTCAAAATGGACTATAAAATAAAATGATTCTAAATGTCCTCTTATACACCTACTACTTTTCCCGAGTTACTACACCTTTTATTTAGGAGCTTCAAAGCCAAAATATTTTAAGAATTATCATCATCTCCCATTTACTGCATAAGTGTTCTGGATTGTTCTACCCCTTTCTGTCAAGGTGATCCTTGACTTTAATTGTTACATCCTTCATTACATTCACTTTACTCTCTCTACCTCACTTTTTCTCAGTGGTACTGAATGCAGTTTACTGTCCCCCCACCTTTTTTTTGGAACCAGAGATTGAACTCGCACTCAACCACGGGGCCACATACCCAGCCCTATTTTGTGTTTTATGTAGAGATAGAGTCTCACTGACTTGCTTAGCGCCTCACTGTTACTGAGGCTGGCTTTGAACTTGCAATTCTCCTGTCTTAGCCTCCCAAAGTGCTGGGATTACATGTGTGCACCACCACACCCGGCTTACTGTCCCTTCTTTTACTTGAATTCTGGAGTATTCTTTTACTTGAATTCCCTCTTTGATTTTCTCTATCCCTTCCCTCCCCGCACCATTTAGGGTCTTGCAGACTCTTCTTCCTTTATCCAAGATTTAAATGCTTGCGTTGCTTAATTCTCAGTTCTGGACCTTGTTTTTTTCCTTCCTGTCTCTATCTAGATCAGTGCTTCTCAAAGTATAGTTATGAGGGTAAACTGCATCAGAGTTATCATAGACTTATTTTTTTTAGTATTTTTTTAGTTGTAGTTGGACACAATATCTTTATTTTTATGCGGTGCTGAGGATCGCTTGCTCACGCATGGGAGGCAAGTGCTCTACCACTGAGCCACAATCCCAGCTCAACTTTTTTTTTTTTAATGTTTTTTAGTTGTTGATACAATAACTTTATATTTTATTTATTTTTTTAATGTGGTGCTGAGAATCTAACCCAGTGCCTCACACGTGCTAGGCAAGTGCTGTACCACTGAGCTACAACCCCAGCCCATAGAGTTATTTTTAAAACAACAGATTCCTCTGCCTCTCTCTAGGCATACTAAATCAGGATATCTGTGAATGGGATTCAAATCTTCAGTGTCATTAAGCAGGTTTGAATTGCATGCACAGCAAATTTAGAAAATCTGATTGACCTGTTTTCATGTATACTTAGTTTTTCTACATTACTAGTATTAAATTATTCCCAATCTCCAGTTTTGTTCATCTAGCTTGGCATGTCTACTTGTATATTTCAACAGACTCTCTAAAGTTTAAATATCCGAACAAGAACTATTGATTGTTCTCTCTCTGACTGTTCCTTCCCTGACTTCTCTGTCTCTGAAACATGCAATTACTGCTTACCCTTTCATTTAAGTCAGAAACCAGGGAGTCAGTTTCCTTCTCTCCCAATATCCAGTTTCTAAAAAAGAGTATCATTTCTATCCACAAAAATATTTCCTGTCTGATTCTTTTGTTCCATCTCTTCCCAGGTTGCATCATTTCTATCCTAGATTATTACTCGAGCTTCTTAACTGGTTTTCCATTTCTTCTTTTACTGCCTTGCTCCTGATATATTTCCTCCCAGCAGCCATGATAATCTTTTGAAAATATAATTCAGTTTACTTCAATCTCCTGACTTCTTGTTATTCCTAAAGAAAATCCAGACGTGTACAAGGCTATCTGCAGAAGATTTCTCATCCATATACCACACTGCCCTTATTACACTATTTTATAAGCACACTAGCTGCTTTTGTTTTTGGATTTTCTAGTTTCTTCCTGCTTTGAAACTTTTCAGCAAATAAGCACTCTGGTATGTGCTTTCAAAGGCTGCCTCCTGTGGATTTGTTGTTGCTCCTTCAGAATGGCCTTTCCTCTTCCTCAATTTGCATTGTTTTTTTTTTGTTTGGTTGGTTGGTTTTTAACCACTGTTATATCCTATTCAGTGCTTTTTAAAAACCTAACTCAATTTTTACATGTTTATTTAATTTATTATCTGTAACCTGTATGAATTTTGTGAGGGGCCATGACAGTTTTATTCACCAATATAATTCATGGTACCTAGCAAGAGTGGTCACTCAAAAAAAAGAGAGAGAATGAATGAATAATGAATACATAAATCAATCTGACATGCTCTAATAAAATTTACTAAACATGATGCATGATAAAAAGTACATAAGATATATGACAGTGCCAACTCGTAAGGATTTGGAATATATAGTATGGAAAAATGACTGCTTTTATTTTCATAGTAATAATGACTGTATTTCAGAATTTTAGTTTGAAGCCAGCATGGTAGCATATACCTGTAATACCAGTGACTCAGGAGGCTGAGGCAGGAGGATCTCAAGGTCAAGGCCAGCCTCAGCGGTTTATCAAAGCCCTAAGCAACTTAGGAGGACTCTGTCTCAAAATAAAAAGTGCTGGGAATGTAGCTTAGTGGTAAAGCACCCCTGGGTTCAATCCCTGGTACCAAAAAAAAAAAAAAATGAGAGCTTGTAAAAGGAGTTCTCTTGCCATTTAGACAAATCTTGTCAGTTGGTACCATTTTGGATCATGTAGTAATTAGAGCTGACTTAATCCATAGTGCCTAAGCAATTTAATGCAATTTAATATTATGTTGAGCCAGAGAAGAGTATTGGTCTTGGTGGCAATGGTGTATACTGGTTATCACAAAACCTTTAAAGAATTGCTTAAAAGCACATTAAAAACTTAGAAATCTTCTTTAAGAGTAAAAGACTATAAAACTATTTAGATAACTTTAGACAGGGATAGTTTGCTTGGATTCAAAACCTAGGTGAACATCAAGGGAAACAGTTGATGCATGTTGTGAGTGGTACTGAGGATTAAACCCTGGGCCTCATGCATGCTAGGCAAGCACTCTACCACTGAGACACATCTCTAACCAAATTATACATATTTGGGGGCAGGGGACAATTGATTTTGCACTGATAGTCACTTCATGTATTTTTGAAGGGGAAAGTCAATTATTTTCAATTATTTGCCTACAGTCATGGAAACTTTAAGTATATTTTCTTGATTCCAAATAATCTATCATGGGATAAAAGACATAGGAGGGAAATGTTATATTTTCCATATTCACATTCTGTGTTAGCAAGAGGAAGTAAGCACAGTTTGTAAGAGTTTGTGAAGTGGAATGATGGTTTTCCTCTTTCAGAGAATGGCCTATTAAAACATTTACTTAGTATAAAATTGTTGATTGGTTCTGATAAAATTACAAGTATACCATTGTCTTCCCCTATTCTCTCTTTCACATCTCTCTCCATCTCCTCTTAGTCCCTCAAAATTTGCTTTCAAATAATCTCTCTTTAGGAAATAGTAATTAAAATAGAATTATCGGGCTGGGGTTGTGGCTCAGCAGTAGAGCACTCACCTAGCACAGGTGAGGCCCTGGGTTCGATCCTCAGCACCACATAAAAATAATAAATGAATAACAATAAAATATTAAAAAACAAATTGCAGACAAACGTCTGTCATTTAAAAAAATATAATTATCTATAAAAGATGAAAAGGATTAAAAAAGACAATGGAACCAATCCTTTTATTTCACCCAGTTATATTCCTTCTCACATTCTTCTCTAACTTCTCTCAAAAACCATTGAATCTTAGGATTAAGTAGTACGTTATCACTAATGCTTTCATCTTTAACCTGAAGCTAAGGTGTTTCAGGGCCAGTCTATTGTATTTCCTATAGTTATAAACCTGTTAGGTGTGAACCAAACCAAAGTTTTGTTTTTATTTTTAAAAAATGCACAAGATTTTGTGTTGATTACCTATTTGCTTTTATAGAAACAAAATATTAATTACATTAGAAAGTGGCAAAGTGTTTTTCACCTGACATATTGGTTGCATGTAACGACTTTATGATCTAATTGTGAACAAATGCCTAATAATTCATTCATAAAGTTACTGTAACTGCATGGTATGTGGCTTTAAGTTTAATTTGAATTCTAATCCTTTTAGTGGAAATTGTTGATAGAAGCAACTTTGATTTGTACTGTTATAATTGTATGTATGTAGTCAACATTAAAGGTAGTTTAATTATATAAGTTTAGCATTTAAATGTTTTAATAGGGGGCTAGGTTGTAGCTCAGTAGTAGAGCACTTGCCTAGCGTGTGTGAGGCCCTGGGTTCAATCTTAAGCACCACATTAAAAAAAATTTTTTTTAATGTTTTAATAGATATAAATAAATAGGTTAGAATTTATTGTAGTGATAATAGAAGGGGTATCAAAGTCATTCCCGTAGTAAAGAAACTTCATTTGTCATGAATTTAACAATTCTCAAGTTTAACTTTTCCAAAGTAATGTTAAAATACAGAGATTAATAATTGGGCACAATTGTAGTAGCACTCCATTTTGGAAGAGAAAGATCAGGATTAGTTGTGTCTTTATGTATTTAAATATATTGTAGGAAAAATATCACACTCTTAACAATATTAATACTTAATATACATTTGGTAGCATTTGCCATGTTCCCAGTGAATGTCCAGAGCTGGAGAATAAAAAGTTAGATGTGAGAGACTGAGATTTTTCTTGAGGTATATACACAACAGAATTATATAAATACAAAAGAAAGCCCAGTGTGGGGATTATAAAGAGTTCATTGCCTTCATCCTTTCATAGTTTATCTTTTAGTCAAGCTCCAACCCCAAGAGGTTGATTACCTTAGGAACCATCTCTTTAGTTCAATCTGCATGTGGTCCCTTAGGTCTTCCTGGTTGGAAATAAGCTTCTTTCCTTCTTTCTGCTCTCTTCATAAGCATTTATGGTTTTGTCCATTTTGGTACAGCAGGTATAAGAAAAGTCTACTCACTTAATGGTACTAACATCTAGGCTAGCTAGCATCTGTTGCCACATGCAGTAATTTCTTAATGACTAACCCTTTGGTGCAAGGGAGGAATTGGCTCTTTTTCAGCCAGGAGATTGACAACACTCCAACCTTATTAGTAATGTGTTTGATGACTTTACCCTATCATCTTACAATTGGAACAGACTTCATTTTAGATATAATGTTTGTCTTCTAAGAAGTCCATTCTTTTAACCTTTAGTTGGCTTCCCTTTAGCTTTTGCAGATAAGATTGCCCCCTTTCTGTTTCAGTGCTTAGACACTACTTATTTCTTAAAGCACAATATGTAAGTATAATGCATAGTCTTATATTGTTGTTCACCTTGTACTATGCCCATTTTTTCTATTCCTCATAGTCTATGAACACAATACTTTTATCTCATACTACATCAAGGTAATGTGCACTTAACCTAAAGTCAAGTTTCCAGGAACCCAGGAAGGCAGTATATATGCATATATAAGTAAGTGAATGAGTTAGCTGCCTGGGGTCATAATTCAGCTGCACTTCTTAATCAGCATGGTGACTTGGGATTAACATTGTTAAGGTTAAGTTGTTATTATAAAGATAATATATCTAAAGTACTTGGCTCAATATCTGGCACATGATAACCTCTGAATAAATCTTAATCTCAAAGATACTTGTGATTCACAGCTGTGAAAATCCACTGTGTTCCCTATAATTTTCCCTATTTGCTCTCCCTTTTCTATACTATTAATATTTGTATGAATGGGAATGAAACACTGCTACTTTATTCCGATGTTTCAATTTAAATTGAAAGAAGCCCCTTAGTCACCTGGTAGAATGCAGACTTGAATAACATGAGATGTCCTCTCAAACAGGTAACTAACAACCCCTAATATAGTAATGTACTGTTGTCCAGATTTATTCATCTTTCAGTTTTGGTTTTTTTCCCCAAGAGGGAAATAACAGTATTTGCTTTATAGGATAGCATTACTGTTCATAACATCAGAACCTAGGGAGTACAAAGACAGAAATCCATCTAGAATTAACTTTGTCAAAATGAAGAATGTAGCATAGGACTCAGGGGATTTCATTAAGGTTAGCTGGGCCTAAGGGACTCCAGTGCTACCAATATATATTTTCTTTGTTTCTGCTTTTCTCTGGGGTTGGTTTTCCTTTTTCATATCAACTTTTGTCACATGATGCTGTCAGTTACTAAATCTCCCAGATTCACTGCTTGTGACAGTTGTCTTTCTTTAGCTGGTAACATTCCAGAAGCAAACCATGAAGCAGGTATCTGGTTCATACTGTGTCTGCCTACTACTGAGTAAGGGTTTGTCCTATTAATAGACAAAGGAAAACTAGAGAAAAAACACAAATCTGTTCAGAGTTGTATCATGGATGCCAATCTGAGCATTCTCAATTTGATTATTGTAACAAAAGGAGAGAAAGACATTCCTGGACTGATGAATACTCCTGTACCTTGTTGCCTGGGGTCTAAGAGAGCTAGGAGAAACCACAAACTTTTCAGTCTGTCCAAAGATGGTGGCCACCAATATGTTGTCAGAAAGTCTATAAACAAAGAATGTGTGAAATTCAGTACCAAATCGCCCAAGAATTAACATCTTGTTACCTGCACATAAATACTGGCAAATTGCTCTAAAAACACAGTGTACTAAGAAATGTAAGGAAGAGTCTGCAGTATATGATAAATGTTAAACCAAGAGAATAAAGAAAAAGAAAAATAAGAGTTGATGGGCGTAGTGGTGCAAGCCTGTAATCCCAGCAGTTAGGGAAGATGAGACAGGAGAATCGCGAGTTCAAAGACAGCCTCAGCAACGGTGAGGCACTAAGCAACTCAGTGAGACCCTGTCTCTACATAAAACACAAAATAGGGCTGGGGATATGGCTCAGTGGTCGAGTGCTCCTGAGTTCAATCTCCAGTACCAAAAAAAAGAAAAATAAGAAGAACTGATTGTCAGCAGACACAGGCTGTCCTAAGAGCTTCTACTTCTGAGTCCAGTCAAAAATAAGAATTGTTTACCACCATCTCCCCCGCAGCTTCTTTTATGTTTCTCTGTTTATCTTTTTTATACACACACACAGTTTTTTAATTGAGACATTTGTACATCTTTATGGGGTACATTATGATCATTCAGTAAATATGTACAGTATATCGTAATCAAATCAGGGTAATAAGCATTTCCTTCTCTTAAACCAGTTGTCGTTTTTGTGTGTTGTGAATTCATACTCTCCTAGTCATTTTGAAATATATATAAGATTGTTTTAACCAGTAGGTATCCTACTGTGTTAAGGAAGAAACAAAGTAATTCTTGTATTCTGATTTGGTAGCCCTTATTTGGTACACTTATATTTCTTTCCCAGCGTCTAGTGACCATTATTTCATTCTGTTCTTATTAATCTCCACAACTGAAAATTTGTGTTTCTCTTAATTGACTTAATAAAATGACCTCCAATTCCATACATGTTGCTGTAAATGACAAGATTTCATTCTTTTTATGGTCAAATAGTATTCTATTCTGTAAATATATCTCATTTTCTTATCCATCCACTGAATGGCATCTGGGCTGATTGTGTATTTTGACTATTGTGAATGGTGCATGGTGCTGCAATGAACAGGAGAGTGCACATCTTTTTTATATGATTTCATCTCCTTAGGATATATACCCAGTGGTAGAGCTGCCGGGTTATATGGTAGTTCTATTTTAAGGTTTTTAAGGAATCTGCATACTGATTGCCATAATGGCATAATGGCTGTACTAATTTACATTCCCACCAACATTATGTGTTCCCTTTTCTTTTTGATGATAGCCAAACTGGGTTAAGATGATCTCATTGTGGTGGTGGGTTTTTTTGTTTTGTTTTGTTTTTTGTACTAGGGATTGAACTTAGGGGTACATGACCACTGAGCCACATCCCCAGCCCTATTTTTGTATTTCTATTTAGAGACTGGGTCTCACTGAGTTGCTTAGCACTTCGCCGTTGCTGAGGCTGGCTTTGAATTCACAATTCTCCTGTCTCAGCCTCCCAAAGTGCTGGGATTATAGGTATGCGCCAGTGCACCCGGCTCGTTGTGGTTTTTCATTTGCAGTTCTCTGGTGATGAGTGGAATTGAATAAAAAACAACAACAAAAAAAAACAAAACAGTATTTTTAATTTAAGAGTAACAATAAAAGATCATACCTAAAAATTATTTTTAAGTGTGACATTTCCTTTTAGAAACTAAGTAACCCTAGAGAAACCAGGTTAAAAAAAAATACCAATCCTAACTTTGAGTAAACTATAACTGATCTTTCAGCAGTCTATAGCTATTTGAAATTAATTTCTTTTTGTTAGTTTCTGTAAAGTGTGTCTGTTCTAATCAAGGTGACCTGATTTCTCATCTTTGTTTCTATTGCCACTTCCTGTCACAGTTCTGTACTGTTTCTTCTAATTCAAAGAGTTCGCCTTCAAATGTACTATGATGAGGCCACTTTTTACCCTTTCTGTTCTTCACTTAGTCAGTGTTGGAAGTATTGCTGAATTTTTCTTTGAGAAATGAATTTTTCTACAGTGAGTCGCACTTCTCATCTTTGTGTGCAAGAGGGAAGAGTTTTGATAGGATCCTGAAATGTCAGACATTTTATGTTCTTCGTAGTGGAATATTCATCTAGTATGTAATCTTTTGTAAAATTACTGAGCTAGATTTTAAATGTTAGTGATAAGCATTAAAGAAAATATTGAAGCTTCACTACTTCCACTGGAAAGGCTGATTTGCTGGTACTTTATACTAGACCTCTGAGATTAGTGATTCTCAAGGTGGTCCCATATTAGTACAGTAGTATTACTTGGATCTTTTTTAAAATGAAAATTCTCAGACCTCATTTAAGTCCTATTAGGTAAGAGACTTGGGTGAGGCCTAGTGTCCTATTTTAATAAGCCTTCAAGGTGATTTCACTGCCCGGTGAATAAGAACAATAGAGAGCTGGAAGTATTTATTTGATAATCTACATCTTGAGTAAATCAAGTGGTTTACTCTGGTCTAAAAGATGAGTTCAAAATAGAGCACTGCCACTTAAATAGCTGTGTGTTCTCTCAAAATATAAGTTGATTCAGATTTAAAAATTTAGAGGTGGTTGGGCACAGTGATATACACCTGTAATCCCAACTACTTGGGAGATTGTGACAAGAGAATTGTGAGTCCAAGGCCAGCATGGGCAAGATAGACCCATCTTAAATTTTAAAAAATAAATAAAAATTAGGGGAAATAGCAACATATCTGGATAGTTTTGAGGATGAGCTAAATCTGAAACAAGATCTTCATGAATTCTTAAGGCCTTCGTAAATATTACTTACAAACTGCGCTGCTAGTGGTACCTTGTTTGGCTCTCTTATTCATTACTAGTGGCAATGGTGACTCGTTTGTAGTAGTAACTTAGATACTGAGCCTGTGTCTAATTTGGGGTGCAGGGTAAGTTTAAATAATGTTATATGAGGTGAGATTAGGAGGTCTAGATATTACAATAAAGTCTTTATCTCAGTGTATGATGTTTCTCTCTGCTTGTTTTCCTTGTTTGCAAATAAAGATTGCAGGCACTCCTATGTAGTTCTCTCAGAGATCATCTAATGAAATTGTGTAATGTTCTGACTCTGCTTTTATTCTGAAGAGAGAAAAAGTGAAATCAAAGCATCTATCACAAATTCCTGGAATATAGGAGATACTTGATAGCAACTATTTATTACTGTGTATAAAACTTGCCTTTTCTGTATCTATCTTTTGTTTCTCTTGATTTTGAAGTTTTGTTTTATTCAGTACTGACTCCTGATTTGCAAATTTCAATATCCTGTATCAGATCCTTGGTGCATGGGCCAGATCTGCATGGACTAGATCCTTGAATACGTCAAATGCTATATATTGTATATATCCATAGTGTAAGAGTTGTCACTTAAGTATGTCAACTGGTCATTTCAGCTGGAGTAGCAATGTCTTGCATGATATGTGGTTACCACTTTTTAGGTTATAGCTTCAACAGATACTTGGTTTCTCTTTCAGATACAGGATCACAAATTGATTTATAACTAGAATATCCATTTACAATGGGAAATACAAGCATCAACTGGTATTTTTTTTCCTGTAATAAATTTTCAAATTTTAAGCCAGGTATGGTGCTATACACTTGTAATCCCAGCAACTTTGGAGGTTGAGACAGGAGAATTGCAAGTTTGAGGTTAGCCTCAGCAAATAGTGATGCCTTCAGCAACTTAGTGAGACCCTGTCTCAAAATAAAAAATAAAAAGGACTGGAGATTTAGCTTAGTGATAGAGCATCACTGGGTTCGATCCCTAGTACACAACTCCCCAAAAGAGTGAGTTTCAAATTTATAATCATTAGATTACTTATTAAGTGTGGATTCCTAATGCTGAGGTTAATTTTTGTGATCTACGTGATAGTATCAGGTTATGTTATATACTCTAACATACTCACTGCCACTGGAGCAATATGTTTAACACATGGGCTGGACTCTTTTCTTTCCATAAATTAATGCACAAAATGCTAGGAAAATATAAAACGTGTTTTATTTCATGAGTACCATTTTTCTGAGATCTAAATTGACACTTCTGTTTTCCTCAGAGTATGTGTTTATGTGCATTGTAGTGTGTGTGTGGTGTTCAAATAACTAAGATTAAACTTTTTTATAATCAGAATTTTGTCATACTAGCCTGATACTTTATTCACTTCATTATTGAATAGAGTGAGCACCTTTTATGGAAAATTGATGACATTTCACTATATAAGGATATGTCTTTATTTCATCCACAGAGTGTTTGTTTATTGGGAGGATTGAGGAAGGCTCCTGGTTGAGGCACTATTGTGTGCTAGTAAGATTATGGGCTTTTGGAGTTAGCCAGTTTAAATTCAGTTCCATGATGTGTATGTAACTTGTGATTTTGAAGGAAATATTTACTTGTATTTTCCTTATCCATGAAATGGAGATAATATAAGAGCTCTGTAGCATAAATGGCAAGAATTGCTCAAGTAAATGATACTGGATTACATTAGCCATATATTCATTTCTATGTAACTAATATATTCAGTATCATTCCTGTATATGTCATCACTGTTTTTTCAGTGTTTTGGCTGGGCTATGAATTTTATCTCTCTGAGTTTATTAGTGTTACTTATAGTGTGTGTTTTTTAATTATTCTGTTTTCCCCAAATTAAGTATGGTACTCTTATTAAGAATTAATCCATACATAAATATTGTCATTGTACATATGCTGAATTGATTGCAGAAAAATGAATTTTAGAACCAATGTCACTTTTTATTATACTTAAAAGATTTTGTTGTTAGTAATTATAATTGACCAGTTTTAGAGGAATATTTTTAAAACTTTACGATGTTTCTAGGCTTCAGAAATATTTTTGCTTTTTATTATTCGAAAATTCTTGATAACAGTTTTAAAGAAATTCTTTTCCATAGATGTGGTATAGTCTAGAAATATGAAATCACCAATTTCAGAAACTTTCATTTTGGTTTATTTAGGAAGGCGACATGCCAATTCATGAACTTCTCAGTCTTTATGGTTATGATAGTACTGTTCGACTACCTGAAGAAGATGAGGAGGAAGAAGAAGAGGAAGAAGAAGGTGAAGATGATGAAGATGCTGATAATGATGACAATAGTGGCTGTAGTGGGGAAAATAAGGTGAGGTTATACAGTATTTGCCCTCTTATTGGTGGAGCATATATGTTCCAAGACCCTTAATAGATGACTGAAACAATAATACTAAACTCTATGAGATTTGGAAAATTAGGTACAATAAGAGGTTATATGTTAAAAATTAAAATATTATGGAAATTTGTAATATAAACACAGCATTTTGGTCTCTGTCATTCCAGATTTCTTTTTAGTACTTTTTCTCATTTATATGAGCTTACATGAATTTTTCTTTTAAAAAAGTTACTGCTTTTAAATAATAAAAGATAATTGGCGGGGCTGAGACTGTAGCTCAGTGGTAGAGCACTTGCCTAGCATGCGTGAGGCACTGGGTTCGATCCTCAGCAGCACATATAAATAATAAATGAATAAAAATAAAGATCCATCAACAAATAAAAAATATTCTAAAAAAGGATAATTGAATAATAAATGAATAAAAATAAAGATCCATCAACAAATAAAAAATATTCTAAAAAAGGATATCTAAAAAAGGATAAAAATGTGTACTCATTTTTCTAATTTTTTTTTATATAATCTTAGATGTAAGAAGAGGTTCAAAATTGGCATAGGAAGTTTCTTTACCTTTCAGTCAAGTGTGTTGGAACACACTGGTAATCCCAGTAACTTTGGACTCTAAGGGTGAAGGATCAGAAGTTTGAGGCCAGTCTCAACAATTTAGCAGGATCCTATCTCAAAAGAAAAATCAAAAATTAAAAATATAAGCAACTCAGTGAGACCCTGTCTCTACATAAAACACAAAATGGGGCTGGGGATATGGCTCAGTGCCCCTGAGTTCAATCCCTGGTACCAAAAAAAAAAAAAAAAAAATTAAAAATAAATAAAAAGGGCCAGGAAGTAGCTCAGTGGTAGAGTGACCCTGAGTTCAATCCCCAGTACTGCCAAAATAAATAAGTTTCTGTATTCTTCACTCAATTTCCCCTAATATTAACATCTTATGTAACTGTGGTAATCTTTATTGAAACTAAGAAATCACTGGTATAGTACAGACTACAGACTATTTGAATTTCATCCATTTTTCTACTAATTTCCTTTTTCCTTTCCCAAAGGCCAAACCACAGCATCATGTTGCAACTAGTTTATTTTAGTCTTTAGTCAAAATTTAAACACCATGTGCAGTGCAACCGTGTTCTTTACATCTTAAATAAATTTATTATTCTATAGGAAGAGAATATAAAGGATTCATCAGGTCAGGAGGATGAAACTCAGTCTTCCAATGATGATCCATCACAATCTGTTGCTTCTCAAGATGCCCAAGAAATAATCCGCCCACGTCGATGTAAATATTTTGATACAAGTATGTGATATTGTTAATATATTTGGAAGATAATTTTTACTACTTGATTGGTTACCTAAAATTCTAATGTCTTTCACTATTCTGAATTTATTTATTCTGAGACCTATTTCAAAATTAAATTGAGTTTATTATAGATTATTTGTTTAGAAATGCTAAAGCTCTTTTGTCAGTGACTATGCAGTAATTACTATATCATGTACTACCTCATTGGGTGTGTACCTTTTGTTTCTTGTAGTCTTTCTCTTAGTTTTCATTTTCTTTTGTCTCAACCTTTTTTAGGTATAGTCCAGTGTCACTTAACAAATGGGATACATTCTTTTTTTTTCATGATTTTTTATTGGTGCATTATAATAGTTCACAGTGGTGAGATTTGTTGTTACATATTCATACGTGCATACAACGTAAGAGTATAATTTGGCTAGTATCATTTCCCAGTAACTGGAGTATGTTCTGAGAAATGTATTATTAGGTAATTTCTTCGTTGTGACAACATCATAGAATGTCCTTAGATGAACTAAGGTGGCTATATCACCATATGATGTACTTTTATGCAACTACCATCATATATGCAGTCTGTTGTTGACTGAAAGGTCATTATGCAGAGCATGAGTATATATTCATGAGCATTGCTTTGTCTATCCTTACGGCTCCCAGGTCTAAAAAAGTGGTTGATTCTTGAGGTAGAAACATATTTGTATGTGTCATCTGCTCCACTATGTTTTATTCTAAGTCTATATTATTCTGGATGGCTATTTGATAAGAATAAGTCAGCTACTAATATTATTAGATTGTTCATAATTTAAATTTCTGTACTTTAAAGGGAAGAAAATTACATGAAGAAAAATAAACTCATGAAATGTTGTAAGGAAATAACTAAATTAAATGTGAATGACTTATAAGGAAAATGTTGTATTTTTCCCTTAAGTTAAATAAAGAACAAATCCATTGCCAATGTTTGATTAGAAGTAGGATGCTAAGTGACTGCTCTGCCTCTTAGAACAGTATTTATTTCAAATTTCTAATCTGGTATTTCAGTTGTGATATATGTGTAGAAACTACATATATACCTCCTATTTTAGCTTTTCCATAGGAGGCTTATGTTATTTTTATGCATAATGTCTTTTTGAACATTGTGTGCCATTTTAGATTTGAGAAAATGCTGACAATTAAATAGTTTTCATATTTCCTACCCCCTTTGTGTAAATGCATTCTTACTCCAAAATGTAAACAAACAGCAACTTGGCTGATCTCGATAAAATGGATGTTGGGGGAATTGAGGTCTTTCTACATTTGAAAGAATTACATTTTTACTCTTATTACACATGCTCCACCTTAAATGGTACTACAAAATTATCAGTGTTCCAAGAGTACTGTTTGGAAAACACTGTTTTATCCAAACTCTATAAGTAAAGAAGTTGAGATATGTAATTTATTCTGTCAATGAGGCTATTGGTAGCAGAATGAGGATTAGAAGCAGATTATCTTGACTCTAAATCAGTTTCTAGAAGTTTTTATAGGAAATCATTTCCTGCAAATATATTTGTCCTAAAAAATTTATGAGTTTTTTATTATTTGTTTATTTTAGTGATGGGGTAATATTGATTAAAAATATCTTGGCCTAACACAGCAGATGCCTTTTAACACACCTAAATTTTTGATGATGAATGTCAAATTACTATAAAGACACATAGATGTGGACAGAATAAGTGATCACTTTATACTATTGTTATTTATTCTAGATAGTGAAATAGAAGAAGAATCTGAAGAAGATGAGGACTATATTCCGTCAGAAGACTGGAAAAAGGTAAATAGAACTATGTTTTCCCAAAACTTAGATAAGTCAATATTAAAAAGGCAAAATTAGTTGTTCTTGTACTATGTATTTTGATAAGTTTATGTGTCAGCCTTTTGTGACAGGTAAGCATTTGGTAAGTGTTCAAATTCCCATTTAAAATGGTCAGATAATCTTTTGGTATTAGGGATTTATATTAGTCAGTATTTTCCAGAGGAGCAGAACCAACAGGATACGGATGGATGGATGGATGATGGGTGGATAGATGTATGTGTATATGTATATTTTATAATCATTTGTGATTATAAAGAGGCATAATAGGGATTTGTATTGGGGTACTAGGGATTTGTATTAGGGTTCCTCTAGAGGAACAGAACCATGTGTATATATATAACTGTGTGTGTGTGTATATATGTGTGTTTATTTATTTATAATCATATATATGTGATTATAAAAGGGGATTTATTAGATTGACTTACACAACAAGAAGCTAGGTAGTCCTACAGTGGCCATCTGCAGGTTGGGGAGCTAGAGGATCCAGTAGCTACACAATCCAAGAAGCTGAAGTCTAGAACAAAAGGGATCGAGGATGCTACCCAAGTCTAGGAGGTGATGGAAGACATAGAAACTTCCTGGAGATTCACTAGGTAAAGTTTGCATTGGAAGAGTGAAGGAACTGGAGTCTGATGTTGTTAGGAGTCTAGATTGCTGCAATCAAGAACCTAGTGAGGAAGAATCGAGCTTGCCTCTGCTGCTGCAGAATTCCTATATAATTGCAAAGAAAATTTTGTGATATGCAATATTCTTTTAGAAAACTAAGCATGAGAAAGACTGGTTTTCCTATATAGGTACCATAATAACTTTATTACATAGAGCATGTCTTTGAAGTTATAATAGGTAAAATGAAGTTCTGACATCAGTGGGATAATGATAACAGGAAAGAACTTTTCAAATCCTAAGAGATAAGTAACTTCCTAAACCATGATTTTGTGCCTGTCTTGCCCAAGTCTTTATTTTGAAAATGTCAGTAAATTTGTTTTCGTCATTTTGCCTCTAGTCAGAAGAGGGTTTTGTCATCTTGGTTCTCATGAATTGTTTTGTTTTGTTTTTTGTTTTTTTTGGTTTTTTTGCTGGTGCTCAGGATTGAATTCAGGGCCTTGTGCGTGCCAGGCAAGCACTCTGTTCTGAGCTATATCCCCAACCCTGGTTCCCATGAATTGTGAAATCTCATTAGTGGTGATTTTCAGTTGCCTTCTAATTAGCCAGTTTCACCTAATTTGATGTGATTGTAAATTTTATTTTTCTTATGGTAAGATTTAATTCTGTTTTTATGAGGATGTTTTTAAATTTTATATTGATTTAATAAAAGTTAGACACTAACCTGCTTTATCCATCTAGTTTGGAGTTTGATCCATTTGATTCTTTTCAGAATTAAGTGTATCTCAGAATCACCTAGACACTGAGTTCTGTCACCAGCATTTCTGGTTCAGTAGCTGTGAAATGGACCTGAGCACATGGGTTGCTAACAATTTCCCAGGGAATGTTGATGCTGCTCATACAAATCCCATATTTTAAGACCATTGTCTTAAA
This sequence comes from Xerus rutilus, assembly GCA_028644305.1. Classification (NCBI taxonomy): domain Eukaryota; kingdom Metazoa; phylum Chordata; class Mammalia; order Rodentia; family Sciuridae; genus Xerus; species Xerus rutilus. Next base: position 108,154 of record JAQQSJ010000042.1, read on the forward strand.
TATAGATACTCATGGAGGAAATGCTGCACTTTCAGGGTGTTTTGTGATTATCTGATTAATTGAATGATAGAATTCACTTTTCATTTTTTATTCATTGTCTACATTGCATTTCATCCCATTATTATTACTAATATATTCATCCAATCATATCCAAGCTCTTATCTATTATTAACTCATTCATCCTCACAATACTGCTCTGAGGTAATTAATTGGTTGTGTCTGTATTTTATGACAGAGAAACCAAGGAGAGCTTACTCAAGAAGATAGTTAAGCTAGAAAATGAATATAAAAATCTATATTACTAGCCCTGGCTAATGTTTTATGTTATTTTTAAAATAGGAGATTATGGTGGGCTCCATGTTTCAAGCAGAAATTCCAGTTGGCATTTGTAGATACAAAGAAAATGAAAAAGGTGAGTTAGTACTGAATTTACATACCTACTTAAACTGTTAAGGTGATGATGAACTGTTATTTATATGTAAAAAGAGCTAAGAACTTGACAGAGCCTACTCAATAACCCCATTGGTTTATGAACAAGAGCCCTTCATTATATTCAGAACTCTAATCATACTGTTTTCTAGTTTTGCCCATATAAGTCTAGCAAAACAAAAAATGAGTGCTTTTTTGTTTTTAAGTAACTTCAAGCATCCAAGCTATTTATTTTTTAAAACAATAATTTTAGAAAGAAATTTTTTAACCTTTATAATTTAGTTTTTTAAAACAAGGTATTTTATATCAGTCAGAGGTTTAAAAATAAACTGGAGAGTAAACAACTGATTTTTTTTTTTAAAGATTTGCTTCTGCAACTTTTAATGTTACTGAAAAAGATGACTTTGGTATTTGTGTTTTTAAAATGATTTGAGAATACAACTTGTATTCTTAAATGAGCTCATATACAGTGTGACATCACTCAAAGCTCAACATTTTTCTTCATTTCTTTTTTAGTGTTTTCCACATATCACCTTTATATACAGAACTCTTTGGAGTTGAGAAATCTTTTGTCAGTTTATTTTCTTTTGCATATTCCCTCCAAAAACTTTTCATATTCTAAAAATATACATATCCTCAGAGTAGTCAAGGGGGCACCAGAGGCCAGTAAGTAAACTTTGTGACAAAAAGTTTGCTTTGATACACCACTTAAATGTTTAACACTTTCATTTACTTTTCAAATTCCAGCAACATATAGGACATCATGAGTACCAAAGTGTAGTGGACTTGTTATGTGTTGAAATTTTGTGCATATATTCTGAGAACACATTGTAATTATGTGCAGAAATGAATCATCCATTGGCTTTTATATTTGCTGCTCTTTTTTTTGGTACTGGGGATTGAACTCAGAGGTACTCAACCACTGAGCCACATCCCCAGCCCTATTTTGTGTTTTAGGTAGAGACAGGGTCTCACTGAGTTGCTTAGCTGGCTGTCTTTGAACTCGCGATTCTCCTGTCTCAGCCTCCCAAAGTGCTGGGATTACAGGTGTGCACCACCGTGCCCGGCTTATATTTGCTTTTTTATAATTGAAATTTTTAATTAAAATTTGAATGTGCTTTATTTGTTGTATAATGGTTATTTAGCACCATGGATTTCTTTTTCTTTCTTTTTTTCTCCCTGCAAAAAAATGAAGGACTTAAAGTTAAACATTTGTTCCTTTTTAAAATGTTGATAGTTGTGGCTTAATGTTTTCAATTTTAGCATGATTTTAAAAAGTAGATATACATGATTGTTTTTCAGGAAAAGATGTGGTTTATGAAGCGCTCTCATTTTAAGAATTTGAGCATGTTGGCTTATGTATGGAAGATTAGACTAGACTTAGAAGAGTGACATTGTTTTGGAGGAGTCAATGTGTTATAAGGCCTTTCCTTAGTTACGAAGTTCTGAAAATTAAGATTTTTATCAGGATGCTCAGAATTCATCTCCACTTATGGTACCTCTGTACACAATCTGAACCCATGAAACCATTTTGTAAACTATCCTGTACAGTTAAAAATAAAACTTGTCAAAAAGGTAGTGTAAACTAGTACATTCTTATGGAAAATTTTTTGCAGGATATTTTTCCTGTTTAATAAACATAGACTTTTTAATAAAAGTGCCCCCAAAACCAAGATATCCCCTTATCTTTTTGTAGAGATTATATGACAGATGAATTAGAAGTCTTTTTTGTAGTTGTTGTTATTGGAATTGAACCTAGGGATGCTTGAACACTGATGCTTTAACACTTACAATGTTTTATTTTGAGACAGTCTCACTAAGTTGCTGAGGCTGGCTTTGAGCTTGAAAGCCTTCTGCCTCAGTCTTCCCTAGTCACTGGAATTACAGGTATGCACCACCACGCCTGGCAGAATTCTCCTTTTCCTCAGTATAAGAAAACCACCTCACCTGATTATTCAGGAGGGTCATTGACACATTTTTTCCTCTCTGCTCTTGGATAGCCTTCCTAATAGAAACCCTTAAACATTTGTTATAGTCATAATTTCATGCATGCTTCTTTGAACCTTTATCTATTCTGGTTATAAAATCTCCTTAGCTACCATTAACATTTTCTCAAATTTATGTAAATTATAATTTATACTCAACACAGTATACGGTCATCCCTTGCTATCAGTGGGCATTGGTTTCAGGACACCCCCTTACCTTGACCCTGTGGATACCAAACTCTGCAGATGCTCAAGTTCCTTATATAAAATGTCATAGTATTTGCATATATCATATGCATATCTTCCTATATACTTTAAATTATCTCTAGATTACTTATAATAACTAATGTAATGTTATTGCATTTAACTAGTTACGCTTTATTGTTTAGGTAATAATATGAAGAAAAGGTTTGTATATATTCATTAGTTTTTTTTAATTCCAAATATTTTCTATCCATAGTTGGTCAAATCCACATGCATGCTCCTTTGAACCTTTATCTTGCAGTTGCAAAACCTACAAATACGGAGGGCCAACTATATTATAACAATTTTGTTTATTCATCTTTGTATCCTTATTACTAATTAGTTGGTTTTTTGCCACATAGGCGCTTAGTAAAACATTTGATATGTGAATTAATAGTTGGGCAGGGAATGGTGTTATTAGAACTTGATATGGAGTTTATAATTTGGATCAGTTCCTAGCTATTTGGCCTTGGATACATTCTTTTTCTCCTCATCTATAAAATTACAATAGTAGCATGTATTTATGGAGTTTTCTGGTAATTACAGGTGATAGTTTTCTGTAAAACAAGCTCATAAGTTTGCAATAGTAGCATGTATTTATAGAGTTTTGTGGATTACAGGTGATAGTTTTCTGTAGAATAAGCTCATAAGTGCTTAGTAAGTGGCATTATTAGTCAGTCTTATCCATTATATTTAGTTTTTACCAATTATTTTTCAGAAGGTATCAGTTGACAGTTGACAGCCTTTTGCTTGCCAGGTGACAACCCAGTTCAGTTACCTTAAGCAAACAATTTACTGGGTTGCTGTACTAGAAATCTCTGCTGATCTGGCTTCAAACACAGCTGGACTCGGGCCTTTTAGGATATAAATCATTCCTCTGTGCTCCCTTTTTTATTTATTGTCGGGCAGTCTAAGATGCCTGTTGGGAGCTCTTACTTACACTTTACACAGTCCTTATAGCATGAGAACCAGCAAAAATGAGAATTTCCTCATCCCCTGGAACTCCAGCAAAAGTCCTAGAGAGAGCCCCTGTTGACTTAGCTTGAGTCATGTGTCTGGCCAGAGGAAATCACTGTGACCAGAGATGAGTTTATACTCTAGCTTGCCCTTGCAGTGGCTCATTTATCTGTTCTGGGACTCTTGGGGGTACTATAAGTCCCATCCAGACCATAAGTGAAAGGGTTTAATTCTGAAAGAGATGAAAAAACATCCTACTCTTCATAAGGTAATATTTCAGTTATGTGTATGCTTTATGGTTTCTCCCATATGCTAAGTTGAATGAACACTGGTTTTGTGATAAGACTAGATAAAGAATGCTGTTAAACAACCTTCATTGTACAGGACAACCCCCCATTACTAAGAACTATATAACAAAAAAAATGTCAGCGCTAAGATTGAAAAACCTGGACGAGGTAAATTGGAAATGATGGACTATTTAGGAAAAATGGAAAAGACAAGGAAAAGGAGCAATTAAGTAAGTTTTCATACTTACATGACAACTTTTAGATGGCCAGGAATTATTAAGCAATGAATAAGAAAGGACCATATAAATTGTATCTAAAGAACATTGTATGAATTATATTTCAGTGTGTGTGTGCGTGTGTGTATGTATGTGTGTGTTTTGTTTTTGAGGTGGAATCTCAAGTGTTTTGTTGCCAGGCTGAATTCATGGGCTGAAGTGATCCTCCTGCCTGAGCCTCTTGAATAATTGGGACTACAGGTTCTCTATTCATCTGGCTCTTATTTTTATTTCTTAAGTAACTAATCTGGAAAAGTGAATAAATACAGTACTCTTTTTTTTTTTTTGGTACTGGAGATTGAACTCAGGGGCACTCGACCACTGAGCCACATCCCCAGCCCTATTTTGTGTTTTATAAATTTAGTACTCTTAATTTATACCAGTTGAATATCCCTTTTTTCAAACTGCTTGGGACAGAAGTACTTCAGATTTCAGAGCATTTTGGATTTTGGATTTTCCAATTTGGGATGCTCAACCTATACTAGTATTGTTGAAATAGGCAGTTTATTAAACCTGTAGGAAAAAGCTACATAACTTAAAGACCAAGTCAGTTAATCGTGTTACCTTTTTAAAATGTGATTTCTGCTGTACACTTCATTTTTACACCAAAGTACTGGTTCTAGATCAGCATTCTCATCCTTGGCTATATTGATTAAATAGAACTTTTACTTGAGTATTAAAAATGAAATACTTTTAGTGATATTGGCAATTAATAAGTACACATTTATCCATTGGAAATTAATTTCCTAGATAGTGGAAGTTTGTTTATGGCTTTGTGGTGATGGTCTTTCAATTTCCCATGCCAGTTTTTTTTCATTCTTTGATTAGAATGCATAGTAACCCTCTCTTGCCTCTTGCATGCAGTCCCTACTACCCCAACCACACATGTTGGACTTTGTGAAATTATTTCAATGATTCATTTTACTTTTTTGACAAGCTTAATTTGATTACCATCAATTTTTCTAATTGTATTTGGGATAATAAAATAGCTGAAATGAGACATGTTAATATCTTAGTGAGTGTGGTCCATAGACTAGCACCATCAGATTCATCTGTGAATTCATAAGAAATGCAGAATCTGGGGTCCTATTTCATACATATGGAGTCAGAATCTTTAACAGACAGCAGGAGTACTTCCTCAACTCACCTATGTTAAGGTACTAGTGAATTCCTGCCTTCCAAATTCAGTCATTTTATAGTCACATGAGATCATATTTTCCAGTAATATTAGGTGCATATATTTGTGGTTGCCTTTTAAAAGTTCTAATGTTTAGGTTTGGTAGTTGATTTAGAATGAAATAGTTTCAGAAAAGTGCATCACATTTCAGTGATTGAGATCTTTTAAAATCCAGCATGCTCATGTCACTTAATGTAATTATGGTAAAGAGTAATTTTTTCCCTTTCTTTTGATGAGTTTTTGTTCCCATCTTATTATATATGTAGACATTATTATTTCTCATTTGGTCAGTGTGTTTTGTCATAATAGTGGAGTTTTGGATTTCCAGTCCTTTTGATATTTTAGTCAGTCCATAACACATTTCATTAAAAGCTGCTGCTGCCTATTTTTATTTAAACTGCAGTTAGAGTTTACCTATTTTATTTAGAGTATAAATTTAATGGGAAGGTAATTTGGTCTGCATCTGGAACCAGTTAAAGCTTATTCTCTATGTAAATGCCAGTTGTTCTCACCTTATGGTCATGATTGAGTACATTGTAATTGAATAAATTGTTTTATTCTAAAGTTTTTGAAATTAATCAGGGCTAGCCTCTGTTTAGCCACAATTCCAAGAGTCTGACTTGTGATTTGGCGCCATCTGGTGATGGCAAGTTGTCCACTTGACTTAAGACCATATTTGTATTCCATGGCCTCAGAATATTGATAGTTATAACAGAAACGTCTTCTGGGTGGTTTGGGTTTGCTTCATAGGCCTAAATGGGATGATCTAGCTGGGAGAACACTTGGTGGGACTCAGGGACCCAACCATCATATTCCTCTTTCTGAAACACCCTCATCCACCTCCAGAATATAAGTAATCTGTGTTGTGTTCCTTCTGAAGAACAGACTGAGAAAGAACAGAAATCAAGAGCAGTACTCCAAATTCACTCTATTGTGGGAGTTTTTTATATTTACCATTTAGAGTTTAACTAGAATTATAGCAGCAGGTTAGAAAAGAAATTATGTTTCTTAAGGAAAAATTTCTAGATAACCATCCTTTGAACTGTACTTTAAAAAAGAGTATTTGGTGGAACATAAAAAAAGTAGATTTTAAGGAAATATATGTGTGGATGGAGGACAAGATAATTTATGTGAAGCCACTTAAAATATTGCTTGGTATATAGGGGATAATTATCTGTTAATTCCTTTTTATAATACAGGGAATTTTGATGTATTTCTTCTCTCAAGCAGTCTCCTTATGTTTGGAATTTTAAAAGACAAAAACCATTTAAAATCAAACAAAAACAATAAAAATGGTCTAGACTCTACTTCCCCTGTATTGTGCCATATCTCCACCCTCAAAACCAAACTCTTCATAAGAATTTTCTGCTTTATTTCTTCACTTTCCATTTACTCCTCAGACTTCTGCTTTCATCTGTGCACAGAAACAGTTCTCACAATATTTATCTCCTTGTTAATAAATTTAGCATACCTTTTCAGTTTTCATCCTGGTTGTTCAGTAAGATTTAATCAGTCTTTGAAACCACCCTTTGAAACACTTTGTTCTCTTGGTTCCTAAGGTGCCCTACTCTTGGTATTAATCTAATATGACTGTTCCTTCTTAATTTTATCTGCTTTCAACTTCTTGTCATTTAAAATTCCACTAGGCTGTTAGGTCATCCTCCTTTTTTATTTTTCAAATTTGATGAAATTTTGGCTTTAATATTAACAGTAGAAACAATGATAAAATTAGATTTTTTTTTAAATTATGACTTACAAAAATGACTTGTATACATTATAAATACATTGTCTATAGATGTAGAAAAATATGAAGATGACAGTAAAAAATATTGCTCCAAATCTCACCACCAAAAAATAAGCAGTGTTAACATTTGGTGAGCATTTTTCAGATGTTCTTTCAAAAATAATAATTATAGCTAACATCCATTGAGATGTTATGCTAAAACTGTTTTAAAGTGCTTTAAATCCTTATACCTTCACAAGATAGAGTTATAATTATCCCATAGGTGAGAGAAAGGAAGTAACTTGCCTCAGGTCATATAAGTAGTAAATGGTGGAGGCAGAATTTAAATGAAGAGAGCTTGGAATTTGGAAAACTTAAGGAAAGTCAGACTGTATCTGAAGGGGGGGCCCATAAGTAGTAAGACCACATTTTTCTTTTTTGTTTTTTGCTACTGGGGATTGCACTGGGGCACTTGACCACTGAGCCACATCCCCAGCCCTATTTTGTATTTTTATTTAGAGACAAGGTCTCACTGAGTTGCTTAGCGTCTCGCTGTTGCTGAGGCTGGCTTTGAACTCGCAATTCTGTCTCAGCCTCCCAAAGTGCTGGGATTACAGGCGTCCACATTTTACTTTTAAGTTTTCAGCATTTGGCTCTTAAGTACAAGCTATTTATTCCAACATTATGTTTCAATACAAACAAATCAATTTTGGGCAGTTTTCATTAACATTTTGTTTTACTAATTTAGTATATGAAAATGATGATCAGCTCCTGTGGGACCCTGAGTACCTACCAGAAGATAAAGTGATTATATTTCTTAAGGATGCATCTAGAAGAACAGGTGATGAGAAAGGTGTAGAAGCAATTCCTGAAGGATCTCACATAAAAGACAATGAACAGGTACATGATATAAGAAACAACTTTAGAATTTTTCTCAAATAAATTAACCATACACATTTATAAATGTAGATGTTTTCCATTTCATTGTTGTTATTCTGTCCACCAAAACTCCTATAATATTGAGTATTTATATATTCTACTCTACTTATTTAGGACATCAAGATTGACTTGATGTTCATTTTTCCTTGGTGCTATGTTGTGTTCACTAAAACTATTCAAAAAAGATACAGATAACTGTAGAATTCTGGAAAAATCTTTAAGAAATTTTAGCATTGAACTGAACTGTTCATAGTCTGGTTCATACATGGAAGTCTTTTTTTTCTAGGCTTTATATGAATTGGTTAAATGTAATTTTGATACAGAAGAAGCATTGAGAAGATTAAGATTTAATGTAAAAGCAGCTAGAGGTAAGCATAAATGTTAAATTTTTATTAGTTGTAATGATCTGGCAGAAATTTTAAAATTTAGCTCTTGAGTTTACTTAAATATATCCTAAGCTTATTAATACTGATTTTTCTGAATTTAATAAATATTTGCATAATATAAGTGTTAAACAAGGCCTTATGGGGAATGGGATTAAGCCAGTCTCTTCTTTATTATAGGAAGGAGAAAAGGCCATTTAAGTGAAAAATATAAAAGTATATAATGCCTTATAATTTCAGAATGGTTAATACAGTTGGATCCTGAAGAATTAAGGAGAAAATGGCCCAGCTTGAGGCTGGAGAGATAGAGACCAAATTATTCAAAGTTTTATTAAATGAATATGTCTCTGTGAGGAAAATAATATAACAAATGTTACCTTCACTTTAAAATTGTGAGACTTAGATCTCTGAATTAAAAATAACTTGACTAAGGCAAAAAATAACTCATAAGTGATGAAGCCATAACTAAAATTCATATTTTTCCTTTTTTACTATATATCTGGTTTTCAAACCCCATTTAACCTAAAAGTACTCTTTACCTATAGTTAAGTAACAAGTGAGAGATACTTAAAATTTCAACCAAAATTTGAGGGCCTTCTGAGTTCTGAGGGCATAATTATGAACAAAGTCTCTGCCATGGTGCCTAGCAGCCTACAGAGAGAAATAGTTGTGATGAGTTCCTCCAAGAAGAATTAGGGGTGCTATTAAGATCTGTTGAAGGGCCGGGCTCAGTGGCGCAAGCCTGTAATCCCAGCACTTAGGGAGGCTGAGACAGGAGAATCGCGAGTTCAAAGCCAGCCTCAGCAATGGCGAGACGCTAAGCAACTCAGTGAGACCCTGTCTCTACATGAAACACAAAATAGGGCTGGGGATGTGGCTCAGTGGTCGAGTGCCCCTGAGTTCAATCCCTAGTACCCAAAAAAAAAAAAAAAAAAGATCTGTTGAAGGACTAAGGTTGTAGCTCAGTGATAGAGCACTTGCCTAGCATTTGTGAGGCACTAGGTTCAATCCTCAGCACCACATAAAAATAAATAAATACAATAAAGGTATTGTGTTTCTCTACAACTAAAAAACAGTAAATCTGTTGTAGTTGGACTTAACCTAGTGGAGAAGAAAGTGAGAATTTTAGAGGAAGCTTCCAGAACAAAATATTTTTTCTGGGATGTAAAAGAATTGTCTAGGAGAAAGGGGATGAAGTCAGATGCAGTAAGTAATTCTTAACCAGCTGGAGTCTGAAGTAAGAAGTAACTTTAGTAAATTTAAGCAATTGCAAATGGCTAATATAGTTAGATCATGAAGAATTAAGGAGAAAGTGGCCCAAGTTGAGGCAAGTGAGATAGAGTCCAAATCATTCAAAATTTTATGAAATCGGGAGTTTTTGTCACTTTATCTTCTCTAATGCTCTATACTAGAGCTAGAAAATAAAAGTACTTCCCTCATTTTTTACCAGAAAGTTACATTTATATTTACAGTTTTGTTTGCTGTGTGCAGCATTTGGAACAATATTACTTAACAGTTTCACCCCCTCATTTTGTCAGAGGAATTATCTGTTTGGACAGAGGAAGAATGTCGAAATTTTGAACAGGGCCTGAAGGCCTATGGAAAAGATTTTCATTTGATTCAGGCTAATAAAGTAAGTAATGATGTATATTCTCCTTTTTACAGAAAGAAAGTTAATTTAACCCAAATCATTGTATTATCTTAATTTTCTAAGGTTTAAGATTTTACAATGAATATTATAATCTTGGTTTATACCTATTATAATATGCTTGCCTAAACTTCCTGACATAAATTTGCCAGGTGACTATTTTCAGTGCATGTTATTGGAAGTATTTGAGATTTGAACTCAAGTATGTTAATCAGCTTCTAGTGTTTGTGTGTAATCAGCTTCTAGTGTTTGTAGTGTTTGTTATAGCTGTTTTCTGACAAGATGTGTGTAGAGATTGTCCCTCTCTCTTCCTCCCTTCTTCCCCTCCTGACACTCTCTCTTTTTTCTCTTTCTCACTGGGGATTGAACCCAGGTCCTCACTCAAGTTCTCTGCCACTGAACTACATCCCTAGCTCTTGTGACAAGATGTTTTAAGGAAGGTCTTTAAAATAATTTTGAAATTTTGAAGCACTTTTAACATGACAGTCTTGACAAATAAAATATTTATTACATTTGCATAATTCCTGGGTAGTTTAAAATCACATTAAGATTTAATGTTTCAGAGGCATCTGTTTCAATAGGTTGATCAATCATATATTGTATCTCCCTAAAGAACTTAATGATTACTTGGAAATTTGAGAGTTTAATTATTACAACTGAATTTAGGTACAATTTTTAATAATACCTACATAGTGATAGTATAGGAAAATGAGCTATTCCCACGGGAGATTAGGACAGACAAAACTAAAGACTCAGAATTTAAATATAGGAAATTAGTCTCTAAGCATATGAACATCATATTATTTTTAGGAAATTCAAGAAGCTTAGCTATACCTATTTTCTTCCATAACTTCTATGTTTTCTATGGTAGCTTGTATAAGACCATGTTGAAAGTGCCTGGGCTTATGGCTGAAGCTCTCAAATAGTCTTTTACCGTAATCCTCCTTTTTTATGCTTCTGTGATCAGATAATGTCCAATTGATTTGTTTCACGATATATTTAACATTAATTAGTTCATGTTCATTAAATAAAAAAGAGTTACTTACAAATCCTATTAGTTTATTTTTCTTAATTTTGATATACATTAATTAGTTCATTCTCAATTATCTTGTGTTTTGGTAATTAGCATCAGACATAAGTAATAAAAGAGAAATTTTGAGTCTTAGCATTAAGGATAACTTAAAGATAGATAGTTTGTGTCAAAAAATGTATAGCCCTAATGTGTCCATCATCTGATAATTTCAAATATCATCAACATTCTAGGAAAGGACTGTATTATGCTAATGATTGGCTGTCTGTTTCTGATTTTTTTTAAATCCATTACTTCATGGTTGAAAGGGACATTTTTGATCAGATTTTTCTAGCATTTTTGCTTGATTTCAAATATTAATCACATCATGCTAGATTTCCTGTAGAGGGCATCCCTGAAATGATAACTGATGTAACTAGCAGAAGCACCAACCCTTACCTATATAATATCTTTTTTTTTTTCCTTAAAGGAGTAAGAACTTACTAGGTGACTTGAAACTATGAGCCAAAAAAGTCTTAATATTAAGTCTTATCAAGAATAAGACCTTAGCCAGGCACAGTGGCACATGCCTGTAATCCCAGCACTTTGGGAGGCTGAGACAGGAGAATGGCGAGTTCAAAGGCAAGGCGCTAAGCAACTCATCGAGACCCTGTCTCTAAATAAAACACAAAATAGAGCTGAGGATGTGGCTCAGTGGTTGAGTACCCCTGAGTTCAACCCTCGATAACTCCCCCTTCCCCCAAAAAAGAATAAGACCTTGAGCTGGGCGCGGTGGCGCATGCCTATAATCCCAGCACTTTGAGAGGCTGAGACAGGAGAATCACAAATTCAAAGCCAGCCTCAGCAAGAGCAAGGTGCTAAGCAACTCAGTGAGACTCTGTCTCTAAATAAAACACAAAATAGGGCTGGGATTGTGGCTCAGTGGTAGAGCGCTGGCCTAGCATGTGTGAGGCACACTGGGTTCAGTTCTCAGCACCACATATCAATAAATAAATAAAATAAAAGTCCATCAACAACTAAAATAAAATTTAAAAAAAGAATAAGACCTTGATTTCTTCATAAAACATTTGAGAAGATGATCTTTTAATGTTAAAAAGTCATCTGACATATGTACAGTTACTCCAGTGAACAAAAGGACTATAATTCCCTGAGGAAGAATAATGATTTGTTGAAAATATCAGGACTTTATTTTTACACTTGGAATCAAAATTCAGATCTTAATCATAAGACCTCTTATGAAGGCTTATTTTGTTGAAGTTATTTTGCTTTCATTCTCAGAGTAAAATGGTTCGAAGTTTTAAAGTATAAGCAGAGAGGAAGAAAAAAATATTTGGGTAAAGAAGGATATCAACAGCTATCCTTAGGTAAAATCAGTGCCACAGGATACCTGCTTTAAGATCAGAAATTTTATGGGTTAAAGTACTGTTATCATCCATCCCAAATACTAATTCAGATAACCCTTTTTCCTTTTCACTCCCAGTATTTTATTTATACACATCAGTTTTACCAGCTCTCCAAGATAAATAGTGAAAAAAGGAATTTTCTCAGCATCGATTGTTAATCCCCATGGGTCTTGAACATTATGTGAGGGGAGCCATTCATTTGCGCACATAGGTATAGCACAGTAAAGCACAGGAGTGACTTAGTAAACAAAGCATAAGCATAATTACAATCATTTTTATTACACTATGGCATATTCTCAGACTTTCTAGAAAGTAAATTGAATTAGTCTGGATTGTTCTTTGGATTAGTAAGAGAATCTCTTGAAAGAGTTTAAAGGTAGATTCCTAGGTGCTTTGTGAGAAGAAATATTTTTAAACTGTAATACTGTTTTTCACCTAAATGCCATTTCCAGACATTTTCAATAGAAGAGCATTTACTTTGTAGTAAGTTATTAAGATGTTGGTAGCCTTTTAAAAGTAGAAAGTTAAATATCTGAAAACCAGTTACTGAAGTATTAATTCTCTAAATGGAAGCTTAGAAAGAAGCTTTCAACACAGTTGCTGCAGTGTTGTATTTCGCTTTTTAGCATTTATTTATTCTAATTAGGTATATAAGACAGAATGCATTTTGATTCATTGTATATAAATGCAGCACAACTGTTCATTTCTTTGGTTGTACATAATATAGTATTGCAGCATATGTGGAGTCATATATGTACCTAGAGTAGTGATGTCCATCTCATTCCACCGTCTTTTCTGCCCCTATGCCCTCTCCTCTCCCTCCCCTTTACCCAAAGTTCCTCCACACACACACACACCCCATTATGGATCAGCATCCACTTATCAGAGAACAGTTGGCCTTTGGTTTTTAGGATTGGCTTACTTCACTTAGCATGATATTCTCCAACTCCATCCATTTACCTGCAAATGCCATAATTTTATTCTCTTTTAATACTGAGTAATATTCCATTTTGTATGTATACCATGATTTCTTTATCCATTCATCTATTGAGGGGCACCTAGGTTTGTTCCCCAGTTTAGCTGTTGTGAATTGTGCTGCTGTAAACGTTGAAGTGGTTGCGTTACTGTAGTATATGTTTTTAAGTCTTTAGGGTATAGACCAAGGAGTGGGATAGCTGGGTCAAATGGTGGTTCCATTCCAAGTTTTCTAAGGAATCTCCATACTGCTTTCCAGATTGGTTGTACTAATTTGCAGTCCCACCAGCAATGTATGAGTGTGCCTTTTCCCCCACGTCCTCGCTAACACTTACTATTGCTTGTATTCTTGCTAACTGCCGTTCCAACTGGAGTGAGATGAAATCTTAGAGTAGTTTTGATTTGCATTTCTCTAATTACTAGAGATGTTGAACACTTTTTTATATATTTGTTGATTTCTTCTTCTGAGAAGTGCCTGTTCAGCTCCTTAGCCCATTTATTGATTGAGTTGTTTGTTTTTTGGGTGTTAAGTTTTTTGAGTTCTCAGTGGTACAGAATAGAAGACACAGAGACAAACCCACATAAATAACAGTTATCTCATACTAGACAAAGGTGCCAAAAACATATATTGGAGAAAAGATAGCCTCTTCAACAAATGGTGCTGGGAAAACTGAAATCCATATGCTGCAAAATGAAACTAAACTCCTCTCACCATGCACAAAACTCAACTCAAAGTGGATCAAGGACCTAGGAATTAGACCAGAGACCCTATGCCTAATAGAAGAAAAAGTAGCCCAAATCTATCATGTTAGATTAGGCCCTGACTTCCTCAACAAGACTCCTAAAGCACAAGAAATAAAATCAAGAATAAATAAATGGAATGGATTCAAACTAAAAAGCTGCTTCTTAGCAGAAGAAACAATCAGCAAGGTGAAGAGAGAACCTACATTTTGGGAGCAAATTTTTGCCCCACAGATGTCAGATAGAGCACTGATCTGCAATGTTGTATTTCATACATAGTACTATAGATAAGTTAAAGATAAGTTTATTTTTAAACTTCAAATGTTTTTCATGAAATAACTACTAAGAAGTAGATGATTCTTAAAAACAGGTTTGTTTCTTACAGGTACGAACAAGATCAGTTGGTGAATGTGTAGCATTCTATTACATGTGGAAAAAATCAGAACGTTACGATTTCTTTGCTCAGCAGACGCGATTTGGAAAAAAGAAATACAATCTTCATCCTGGTGTAACGTGAGTTAATTTTTTTCCTTTACAGCAAAAAAAATAATAATAATAATTACTATTATTTTAACTTTTCTAGGACTTTCTTAAAAGTATAATGGTTTTTAGGCTCTGGCTTTTGTAATAGAATTACATTAAATTTTTACCTTTATAGAGCATTTAGACTTTTCAATGTCTTATAAAAGATAATAAGCCATACCTCATATTATTTGAAACAAAAAAACCTATCATTAAAGCAAAGTTTAGAGCGTATATTTTTATTATGTACCTCTGAGAAAAAATAGATCAGAATAACTGAAAAAGTGTTATATTCTGTTCAGTATATGCATATACAATTTTGATCCCTAATAATTCTTTGAGAGCAGTGGGAAATTGGAAAGAAGAAACAGCATTTGTTTTCTAAAACTAGGGTGATATGACTAGTAGAGGCCTTTTAAAGAAGAAGGAAAATTGTTATTTTTCCTTGTCCAATCTATTTTGATCCAAGGAACCAAAACAAGATTTGAATATAATGTTCTAAAAAGGAAAAAGCAAAGGGATATAATAAGTCAGGTCAAATTGCATCTTCTTTTTTTCTACCAACTTTTTACAGAAGGAAGAAAATGCATGTAGTGACTTCATTTTTCCTAGCTGTCCTGAATCTTAAAGAGAAGTAATATTTAATAATCAGTAATCCAAGCTCTAGCTCTCTCCCAATGACACAGATATGGGTTGTTGTATCCACTCCATGCAAGATGTTTTGTTATACCTAATAACAATTGTATGCATCAAATTCTTTTAGCCTCATTCAGTCTGGTTTTGGAATGGAACATTCTACCACCAAGTAACAAGTAATTGTAATTTGTTACTTGTTACTTAAAGTACAAAGAATATTGAAGTCTTTTATTATTATTGTTATTATTATTTAGTTGTTGATGGACACAATACCTTTATCTTATTTATTTACTTGTATGTGGTGATGAAGATTGAACCCAGTGCCTCACACATGCTAGGCTAGTGATCGACCACTGAGTCACAACCCTAGCCCAAGTATTGAACTCTTTGTCTCACACGAATTGTTTTAAAATATCAATGGATTGTTATGGAAGAATTAACTTTATATAATGCTGCCCTTGATCATTCCCTAATGTTTGCAGAATAAAAAATAATGCACAGCTATGGCTTGATTTGTTCATCATGCATCAGTAAAGCCTGGCAAAATAATTGCTTTTCAAAAATGTGCTTGTTATGTATATTTGATTGTGCTTTTGAAACTCCTGTTTCAAAAGGATGTACTTTCTTGGTCACATAAATTTATAGGTATTTATCTCTCTTGGTCACTTCCTTGGAGGATCCAATGTTCTAAAGCCTGAAAGCAAAATAGTTTAAAAAGGAATAAATAAGTATGATTGGCTCTTGGAAATCATGATACAATGGACTGTGTTTCTCATCCCTTGTTATTCAAAGCTGGTGATTGCTAGGGTAGAATTTCATGTACAGCAGCATTCCAGACTTTACTTAGTGTTATTGGAAATTACAGTTTTTATGAGTTATTCATTGGTAGTATACATGCATTATGATATGAGACTAAATATATCTCTCCAATAGGCAGAGTATTTCTTAAAATAGTCTCAGTTTTCAACTATTCTATAGGGAAAAATAATAGTAACATCTTTCATTTTTTTCACCCATTTCAGAAATAATGTTCACACATGAACTACAGTCAATCTGTCATCATCAGCAGTAAGAACATAAGAGTTGTCATTCTGGGTCAGACTCATGGTTCATCCAGTTTTCTCTTTGAGAAAGCATCACCAAGGGAAGTGTTGTGGGCTGGCTTAGTTGGTCCTCTGTGATGTCAAGCTCAACAGGTTAGGTAGGGATATACCACCAAACATTCTAGTTTCTGTAATAATCTCTCCATAGTTTATGAAAACTTTTTGAAGATACTTATATCTATAAGCTTGAATCCTGTTAAGGTTAAGTATTCTGGGATGGAATAAGCATAGTAACCCATATCTTCTATTTTCTCAGGCTGTAAGAGTTAACAGTGGTCCCTTGATGAAATGGTATGATGTTAACAAATGTGTTTTTTCCCTTAGGCAAGATTACCGTGGTTTTGTAGGCATCAGTTATCACTCCTCTGGGTCTTTTAAAATGCTTTTTAAAACTGAAAGAACCATAATTTATTTTTAACTGATATTCATCCTTTTTAGCTGTACAGTCTTCAATAAGAAGCAGTAACCAAACCATACATGATTTTTCAAATAGGAAGAAGTTGTGATTTTTTTGTAAGTGTGGAGAAAATTTTCTGGCTTGCCTCCATTTTCCATTAAAAGCTGCATATTAAAATATGAAATTAGTGCCTATAGGGAAAAATTTGTGTGAATTTTTCTTAACCTTTTAAGTTCAAACTCCATAGTTCAGAACATGTTATCCTGGAAGTTATTTATATTTCCATCTAATTGTTACCTTCCATTTGTTCACCACAATGAGGCATGTTTGCTACTTTTCTATCTACAGAGTATTTTTGGAAGATCTAGCCATATGCAAATTAGATATTTCATTTATCTTTAGAAAATGACAGTCATTGTTCTTTATCATTGCCGCCATATTCAGAAATTTAAAATAATTTTGATATCTAACAACTCTAGCTTCCTTTTGACTTTTAACATCCTTCATTATTCATTCCCACTAAACTCTATTTTCACTCCTTCTTCACCATGTATCTTCTGTTCTCTTAGCCTTTGTTTCTGACATCCCTTTGGTATTCATCAAACTCATTTGTTTCTTTGTACTTCAGATTACTTATGTCATTGTTCTGTAATTATAATGAGTAGCACAGAGCTGAAGAGATCTTAAAAATCATTGAATTTTAATTCTAATTTCCACTTATACATGAGGAAAATAATGCCTAGGATGTTAAATTTATTCAATCCCAGTCATACATGTTTCTGTGATGTGCATTAGCTTTACACCTCAGACTATTTTGAATCATCTTAAAGTTGAGTACTATATTCCTCTATTTATGATATCCTCGTAACACAGGTGACAATGGTGATAATATAGTTTAAGTTTATAACAACAATTAATAGTATATTGGAGAATATTTCCATGGAATTTCAGAAAAGTCCTAAGAGGTTTGACTGTTTTCTTCTTACTTACATTTTTAACTTATTACAAAATTCTAAACGACTCATTTCAATCTTATTTTGAAGGAATTTTAAAATAAATATTTATTGAATTTAATGATACAAACATTAAACAAAATAAACTAAAGCTCCTGCACTCTGGGGGAATTATATTTTAGTACAGGAACCAGCAAACATCTTTATGTAAAGAGATAGAAAATTAGTATTTTAGGCTCTGCAGATCCTAAGGTCTCTGTCACAACTACCCAACTCTGTTGTCATTGCATGAAAACAGTCATAGACACTAATATGTGTAATTGCATGCCATTAAAACTTTACAAAAACAGATGGCTAGCCCACAGGACATATTTTGCTGACCTTCATCATTTACAAAACATTTTCATACATACCTAATAGAACAACCATCTGTGATAGGTAGGACAAGTATAACTTATATGTGGTTTATAGGTAAAGACATTAACCCTCAAAGAGACCAGTATTTAGCCCAGATGTTCTCACCCTAATCCAATGTCACCACAACTGTGTAATTATGAATAACACAGGGAAGAATTGAGCTCATCTTAATAGATACTGACAGGATAAAATCCACAGATGAGCCTGAGAACTTAGCTTATCATAGCTCAGATCTCACAGAAAGGCAATAACAGAAGGTATTTAAAAAGATTTTTGGAGATGGTCAGTCCTCTTCATTGTGCTGCAGTTTATCTTCCTTCTGCCTTTTGGAGCTTTAAAATCCTGCATTTGTTCAGAACTTATCTTGTGTTCCTGATGACAACATCTTGATCTCTTCACTTGCAGATCCTTCAGTTTTAGTTGGGCCACCCTGAGCACTTGCCTACAAATTTAAGTTTTTAAACTTCCCATGGGTTTTTAAAATTTGTTAGTTTAAAGCTTTTACACATTTTTCCCTACAAACTTGTAACCGAAAGAGACTTTTCATTTAAATGTTTAGATCCTGGTGCAAGATATGAGGCACTAGATTGAATGGAAGTGAAAATTAGGATGTTTTTGTTAATGAAGACTTGAAATTTTAACCTCAACTAATTTAAATTTTAAGCCTTTTTATTATAAGAAAATAATTGTATTATTATTTAACTTAATTTTCAGGGACTACATGGATCGGCTTCTGGATGAAAGTGAAAGTGCTGCATCAAGTCGAGCACCATCCCCTCCTCCAACTGCCTCAAACAGCAGTAACAGCCAGTCTGAGAAAGAAGATGGCACTGTAAGCAATAGTAACCAAAATGGTAAGTGAATGATTAAACATTTCTATTTCTTCATGGTAAGGGACGCTTGCTTTCAGCAGCTCAAGAGACTCAGTTTGGGTTTTTGTAAGACTTCCAAAACAGAAAGTGAAAATTTTTAAGTAACATATGAAACATACATAATGTCATCATACATATGTTTTAAAAGACGCAGCATACATAGTAATTTGAAAGAATTCCCATTAACATTCCTAAAAAATAAATTTATTAAAGCATGCTACAAACTGACCATTTCTTTTTAAGAAATTCATTTTTAGTAGCATCTCTTCTTATCTAGGTGGGATGATACCTGGATATAAGTATTGGTGTTAACTTCTAGATTGGAATTCCAGGCATTTCACATCAAGAATATAATTATTTATAAAATACCTTGAGTGCTTATATCATTTAAGGGCTGTAAGCATATAAAGAAAAAAATAGGTAATAAGGGCACGGCTTTGAATATTAAGTTTAACCTTTGATAGCATAATAACCTTGAATATTTCCTTCAGTATCTCATGATATATTAATCCCTTTGTGCATCCATGGTATGAGTGCATTTTTGAGCTAGGGAAAGTAGAATATTTTCTTTGAACCAGAATGTAATATTTGAGGCTCATTCTTTATGCTGAGTATTTTTCAGGTAATTAAACTTTAATTATCTCTAGTTGTGAGTCCTGTATTTACTTCCTATCACCAAAATTTGAATTCCATTTTGCCATCAACTCTAATATGATCTTTCTATCATTCCTTACTTTTATTAGAATAATTACACTTTTACTTTTCTTAACATATTGTGGAGGAATTTTTTATTTACTTTTAACACTTTTAAGTGTATGTTTGGACATTGCAGGATTAAATTTTTACAGAACAGATTATTATATAGTGTGTTATCTTTTAAAGCAGGAAACCCATAGGTTTCACTAAGAATAAAAAAGTTATGGCATCTTGACTTTATATCGCCATAGAAAATGTAAGCTTCTATAATAAAAACCATTGATTTTGTTTTTACATAAATTTAGAAAGTCAGCCCCTTTGCTAAATCTGGATAGTTTGACCACTGAGCCACATCCCCAGCCCTATTTTGTATTTTATTTAGAGACAGAGTCTCGCTGAGTTACTTAGCACCTCACCGTTGCTGAGGCTGGCTTTGAACTTGCGATTCTCCTGTCTCAGCCTGCCAGTGTGCTGAGATTATAGGTGTGCGCCACCGTGCCCCACTCCTAGACCATTTTTTTATGTTTAACTGATAGGGTTTCACCAAATTGCTCGGGGCCTCACTAAGTTCCTGAGGCTGGCTTTGGACTCCCAATCCACTTGCCTCAGCCTCCCGAACCACCACTGCCTCTTTGTTGTCACGTAATACCTAGTATTCTTTTAACATATGCCAAATTCTGCAGGGTACAGTGACACACACCTGTAATCACAGCAATTTGGAAGGCCAAGGTAGAAGGATTGCAAGTTTAAGGCCAACCGCAGCAACTGAAGACATTCTCAAAATAAAAAATACAAAGGGCTGGGATGTAGTTCAGTGGTAAAGTCCCCCTGGGTTCAATCCTCAGCACAAAATGGAAAAAAAAAAAGTTAACATATGCCAAATTTTGTTCTTTGCTCTTTACATTTATTAGCTTACTTGATTTTCACAAGGTATGTTGTGAGATAAACCTGTTCTAATCCTCATTGAGTATATGTGATGAAACTGAGATATAGAGTATAAGGAGCTTGCCTAATATCACACAGCTAGTAAGTAATGGACCAAAATTCAGATTATACCTATATACAGATTTGATACTTTGCTTCTTTGATAAAAAAAAAAAAGGTATTTTGCAATAGCTGTTTATAATAGTTTACAAATTTAACTTTTTTGTACTAGCTGTTTTATTTATCTTTCTTCCTACTTAGGGGTGTCATCTAATGGACCAGGTGAAATATTAAACAAAGAAGAAGTAAAAGTTGAAGGGTTACATGTCAATGGACCAACAGGTGGAAATAAGAAACCACTTCATGCAGACATGGATACTAATGGTTATGAAACAGATAACCTAACCACTGACCCAAAACTTGCCCATATGACTGCAAGAAATGAAAATGATTTGGATGAAAAAAGTGAGAGACCTGCCAAAAGGCGAAGAGTAAACAGCAGTGGGAAAGAAAGTCCAGGTTCTTCTGAATTTTTCCAAGAAGCAGTATCACATGGAAAATTTGAAGAACTTGAAAACACAGATGACTAAATTTTAGGCCTATTTTACTTTATTTGGAGAAAATTCTGGTGTGACTAAAATTTTCAGGGTTGATGGGTTACCTTAAAAATTTTTTATGTCCTACAAACAGTTGGTTAAAATTTGAAAATCTGAATTGAATCCTAACTTTTTTGGAAATAAGATTTTATAATTCTGCCTTTTTCAAGATCTTTTTCTTCACAACTGTCAGACCCTTTTAAGGATATAAAAAAAATAGCAAATTTGAATGAAGTAAAGATATCAGTACCTTCTCATTTGATAAATTAATCAAAAAATTTCACTACATGGTGATTTTTCTTTAGTTTCATATGGAGGAATACCCAAAAAAGAATTAAGTTCAAAGTTTTGCTTAACACCAATTTTTCTGAGTTTCTTGAACTATCCTTATAACAGTCATTTTATCTCCATATCAATTGAGGATCATTATTAAGGAAACCCTTATGAATCCTGAAAGTTATGCTAGCATGATTTTTTTATATATAGAAGTTTAAAAATAAACCAAGTCAGGTTTGTATATGTAAAATTGTTGACATCAATGATGTCTTTCCATATTCTTATCTGGGCTTAAGAAATACATTCTGTATTTTTCCAGATTCTTTGTAGCCTTTGAAAGATTTTTACAGTACATATGTCTTGACTGAGCTGTCCTTTCTTAATACAAAGAAGCTTGTATAATTTTCTTAACTTGTACAGTTGGTAAACTTTTATGAGAGGAATTCATATCCTGAGTCTGTCAGCTTTCATTTTATTTTGCTAAGGTTTTTCTAATGAATTTTTAAGTGTTTGTGTAGTTAACTAAGTCCTGTTTCTTATCCAGGTGGTAAAAGCCTTCATAAAGAATAGTGAAAATTTGTTTGTTTTTTTCAAATTTCTACTTATGGACAAATAATTTGAGAATTCTAAAATTAAGCATGATGCTTAGATTGCACAGTATGTTTTGCATTTGCTATAATTTTAAAAATTATTTTTTAAGTAAAACAAAGGTTTAATGTCAGCTTAAATGTGTCATGCTGACTAGACTCCTGTTTAGTTATTTTTATATGCATTATAGAGTTTCCCACTTTTGCATTAAATCAACAGAGGGGAAAAGGTTTAGTGATATTAAGATATTGGCACACAAGGAGTAACTGTTGATAGGCAACAGTTTTGATATTATGAGAAAGTGATGGAGTTTGAAGAGTTTTCAGACTTTTGCAGTATAAGCCAGTTTCCAGATTTGATGTTTTTCCAGAATGAAAATAAGATATATAGATAAAACCATTGCTCTGTGTGATGACAAATGGGATTATCCATCTGCATAGTCTTGTAAGGGTGCCATTTTATTTTTAGTGCAAAATTCTTGTTTTAAAAAAATGTAGTTTTATACAGCTAATAGACCAACCTATATCCAGACTTTTATAAAAGATATTAACTATTCTTTTCTCACACAGACATATCCCCAGATGGTTCTTCCAGTTCATTTTTAGCCATCAGTTCAGGAAGCCAATGCCTTTTTAAAATAAGTCTTCAGTAGTTTTTCTTTTTAATGACTCAATTGTCTAATGCAACTGAGTAGAGGTTTGCACTGAGAAATTGTCATTTAGGCCTTACCCCCCCACAAAGTATTATTAACATTTGTTCAGACTGCTTCCTTTCACCAATGTGAACAACTTTTTTCCCCAAACAGTGTTAAAAACCACTTTACAACACTTGATGTCATATAATGTACATTCACTGTTGTTACATAAATATACAAGTAAATCAAAGTTTTGGGTAGAAGTGTCAAGAAGCAATGAATTTTTTGTTATTTTTGTTTGTTTTACTTAAAACATTAATTTATCCAGAATGGCAGTAGCTTTAGCAGATGGTCACAGTCCATTTTTAAACCAGATTTTGTGAAATGAATCCAAAGCATCCTAGCTCTTTGTCAAAGATGGCCTATAGAAATGTTTTTTAAAAATAGCAATGCTGTGCTTTTTAAATGGTTGCAATATTAAGATGCGATTTTCACCTTTTTTAAAAGATGCATTTTGTTTGCTGGTTTGTGAAGTTCTTACAAACTTATATTATAGGAATGTTTTAAGTAAATTCTCAGGCATGATTACAAATGCGGCACATGTATAAATGTTAGGAAAATTTTACTTTTCTTGTCTTTTTAAAGTATGCATAATGAGCATTCCACTATTATAATACATAATGTTCAGCTTTTCTTAAATATTTAATTGTATTTTGTGTTTATACAGGCATTTCACACTTCTTCATAATACAGCCACTATAATTTGATGTCATTGCACTATTTAAAATTTTTTAGTATATATCATGGTTTTAATTTGCTTAAGGTTTAGTACATTTCATAACTCTTGAACTCTTGACAAACTGCATTGGGAAAATAAGCCTTTGTTAATAGTTACTTAGTCCCCCTACCCCACTCCCACCCCAGCAAAGCACTATCATTTTCGTTTGGTAATGTTTTATGATGTTTTCAAATAGAGTTCAGAATCTGCAACTGAGTTCAACACAAATCTGTTGAGCTTTAAAATGTATTTGAAGTAATATTTAAATAGGCATTTAAAATTATGAATTAGATGTTTTTAAATTTATGCATAGTAATTTTGCACTGTAAAATATTTACCTTCTCCCATTCCCTTCCGTCATTTCTGAATATGCTTATTAAAATATTTTTTTAACATATTTGTGTACATAATGCTGTGTGATTTTCATTAGGTTTTACAGATTTTTTAAATCTATATGATGATGCACATTATTTTACAATGCAAATACATAAAATCTGTGTTCCTTCCACTCCTGTGCATATTGCACTGAGTAGTTTTTCGATGGTTCCTGTTTTCTTTTACCTAACTCTGGGTGATATATTTTTGTCTCCTCCCCACCCCCACACCCAGTCCTTTAGTCCCAGAACTTCCATTCACCTTGTATCTCTTCCTCTGGACTATATAATTAAAAATAATTTATTCCCTTTTTTTGCAGTGGAGTTAATATATAGTATTTTGCAAAATAAAACTTGTTTTGTTACAATATTTGCTTTGCTATCAAAGGATAATTGAGTGGGAACTTCGAATAACTAAAGATTGGTAAACTTCCATGGCAGTAGTTAGATGTGTGTTGATGTGCCGAGGGATTAAAATACCAAATCAGAAATTACTAAGGTTTTCCCAACTATAATCTGTGTGCATCAAAAATGTCATTGTGGAAAATCATATAACATGAGGAGGAATAGGAATTTTCAGATTTTAATCTTTTATTCTATCTCACTGAAAAGGACTTTTTCTCATACATATTTTCTGTAAACTTTATTATGTACCCTTAAGATTGTGTGAATCTGCTGGCTATGGTAGCTCATACTTGTAATCCCAACAACTCAGAAGGCTTACGGGTCCAGGAGGATTACGAGTCCAAGGCCAGAATCAGCAATTTAGTGAGGCACTGAGCAACTTAGATGCTGTCTCCAAAAAAAGAAAAAAAGGACTTGGGACTGTAGCTCCCCGAGTTCAATCCCTAATAGCACCCCCCTTCCCAAAAAGACAATCTTTGGACATTCGTTGGGCATGGAGTTTTTCCTTTCTGAATATGATTATGTTTTATCATAGCTTGTCTATATCCTAGCTGTATGACTTATTTGGGATGTATAATGTACTTAAAATATCATTTTTATTTTTCTGAGTAAAAAGTAGTTGAATATACTTTTAAAGACTATCTTCATCCAAAGTGATGGTGAAGGTTCATATTTTAAATGTCAATAGTGGCAAGTTTTCATTGTGTTTACATATACCATATTATCCTACATATATTTGGGCCTATATTTGTGCCATGCACAATGCTTGGCTTATGGCTTCTGAGATGTAGCATGTCCTTTTTTTTTTTTAATACTTATTTTTTAGTTGTAGGTTGACAGAATATCTTTATTTTTATGTGGTGCAGAGGATCGAACCCAGTGCCTCACGCATGCTAGGTGACGTCTTGGTCTGGATCTCAGACTAATTTATATATGGCAGATTCGTGGAGTGGATCACCAGCCTCACAACAGGATGGGTTTTATAAGCTTTAATATGAGATAATATAATAAGCAAGCAACAGTTATACTTTACAATATTGAGTATAGTATATAATGAATCAATAATATAGAAGAAAAGAAAGAGCGGCTCCAGCCCAAAAGGCCTCACCAATCAACACCGGATAATACAACACTGGGTTCGCAGGTACACTCAAAGCATCATCATCACCTTGTTCAACACCTATCCTCGAGTAAAAGGAGCAACACCGAGGGCAGGGTAAAAACATAGGTGAGATTCTTTCTTCACAAATCAGATTCCTTCTCATCATCAGGTTCCTTCTTCTACACTCCAAGCATCGGATTCCTTCTTCCCCAGTTGGATTCCTTCTCCAGTTAGATTCCTTCTTCCCCATTTGGATTCCTTCTCCAGTTAGATTCCTTCTTCTCCAGTTGGATTCCTTCTTCTCATCATCATTCCCCTTTGGAGGACTTACAAAGGCACAGCAACCCCTTCCAGTATGCAGTCCGGCATTATGCAACTAGCCTTAGATTGTTTATTCTCTGCAAGGTGGGAATTGGCCAGGTTCTGAGCTCACAGGGTCGTAAGTTAAAAGTTCTGATGCACCAAGAGCTCATTAGTGCGCCAGGTGGCCCCGAACAATAACATTGAGAGTGTTGACTGTCTTCAAAGTCTCTCCAAATTCCTCGCTAATGGACCCCCCTTTCCTAAGTCACTTAAGGACGGGCTCATATTATTAAATATCTATACAGGCGAGCACACTACCATAACCCCAGCCTCTGTCCTTTTTTTCATAAAAGCAACAGGTGTCAGGGTAGAAGTAAATGCCGAGTACAGGAGTAGGTATAATCTCAGGAGAAGAGGGTTTACCTGCCTCTTAGCCATATAATTCTAGCTAAATAAGATTTTTCTTGAATTAATATTTGTTAGAAATTAACAAACAAACATGAAATAAATGTAGGATTCTCCTAAAAATACTTTATGGGGATATTTTTGTTCTCATGGTACTGGGATTTAACCCAGGTATGCTCCACCACCGAGCTATACCCCCAAGCCTTTTATTTATTCATTCACTCATCCATTTATTGTTTGTTTTTGACAGATCCTACCAAGTTGCCCAGTTTGGCCTCAAATTTTCAATCTTGCCTCTGCCTCCCAAATAGGATTATAAGTAGATCCCATGGCACCCAGCTAAAACAAAACCACATGGTAATAGTTACTGTAGAGCTGATTATACTATAACAGTTGTAGATGATTCAGGACTCATCCGTTTATCCTGTGAGGACTATATGGTTGGGAATTATCCTGATTTTCTAAACTGGACGCGAGGACTGATGTAAATTTGACTTGTCTGTAAAACAAACTCAAGTTCTCATCATTGGTAATGCTGGTCAGCTGCATATAGAGTGGTCCTAATGTGTTGTTCTGCATGCTGGCTGGAACTTAAGTTAGTAGAGTTCATGTAGTTCTGAAATAAATGGTTTGCAGGCTGAGGCTGTAGCTCAGTGGCAGAGCTCTTACCTAGTATGTGTGAGGCACTTCGAACCTTAGCACCACATTAAAAAAAAAACAGCCAAAACAAATAAAGGCATGATGTCCATCTACAACTATTTTTAAAAAATAAGATAAAATAAATGGTTTGCTTGTCCCTCCCTTCAAAGATGGATTTTGATTAACGAGGATTACATTAATTTTTTAAAGAGGAAAAGAAGAGATCTAGGCCCTGAATTGGGTAATGGTTTCTTCCAGAAACTGAAGATCAAGCAGATTCATATCAGAGTGATCTAAACCACTTTAAATTCCTGACCAGGAAATCTGGGTTTAGAGTAAGAATTTATTCAAAATAGGAACTCTTCAGTATCTTAGTCCTATACTTGTCACCAACTGAGCTCTACTCTAGTCACTAGTTGGGCTTTTGCTGAGTGAACATGAAAAACCAGTTCTGGCTAAGGAGCTAAGAGTGGTGCCAGTCATTCTGAGTACGCTTTTTTGAATTTATTATTTTAAAACACTGTCAGGCATGTGTGAGGCCCTGGTTCTATCCCCAGCACCACAAAAACAAACAAAAACCTCCATTACTTCCTTCTGAACACATGCACATGCATATTTTAGATAATGGAAGTTTATTTGGATGACTGATAGTCATGACCTTTCAAATACCCTAAATTGGGAGCTGAACAAGCTGCTTTGCTGTGTGGTCTCTCTGCTGTGTTATCTGCATTTTCCTCCAGTGTTTAAGTGACAGGTGTTTGCATTTTAAAAAACATACCAATACCTGCAAAATTCATAGCTAGTGGAAGTACCAAGCCAAAGAGAATGAAGCAGCTGACCGTTGTGTCAGATACACCTGTGAGTGCAAAGAGCAGGATGACCCCAGTTTTGTGAAGTGGACATTTTTTCCTTTATGTGTTTTTCCCTTATAGGGAAAATAAGTCATATGCCAAAAGCAATAGTTATTTCCAATTTGTGGAATAACCGTGGTCATACACTCTTATTTAGAAGTCTCCTGTTACAGCATGTATCACAGATGCCCTTTTGGTTTTAGACATCTTTTCCCTCGCTGGCAGTAAGCCTCTTGAAGGAGACGGCCATGTCTCTTCCTTACCTTCACACCTTATCCAAGCACATTGCCATTTCCCTCAGAAAACTCAAAACATCTGCTTATCAAACACGTTAGATTTTCCAATTAACCTGTGAACATTTGTCTCACCTGCTCTAAAGCGGAGCAAGCCTAATTTTGGCTACTTTCTCCTGTTTCCCTGTGCCTTTGGGAATAAATCCTGAGCTGCACTTTGTATTGCCCCCATTCCTTACTCCTCACTTGCACTGAGAATAAAAAGGTGCATTTTTTAAATTTGTTCTAATTAACTATACATGACAATGCATTTTGACACATTATACATAAATGCAGTATAATTTCCCATTCTTCTGGTTGTATATGATGTAGAATTGCACAGGTCATGCAAACAAACACAGGATGGTAATGCGCAATTCATTCTATCATTCTTACTCTTATGCCCCCTCCCCTCCAGTAATTCCCCTCAGTCTAATCCAAAATACCGCCTTCTTCCCTGCCCCCCCCCAGCCCCCACCCCTTTACTGTGAATTAGCATCTGCATAAAAGAGAAAACATTGGGCCTTTGGTTCTTTGGGATGGGCTTACTTCATTTAGCATGACAGCCTCCAGTTCCATCTATTTACCAGCAAATGCCATAACTGCATTCTTCTTTAAGGCTAATATTCCATTGTATATATATACCACAATTTCTTTATCCATTCATCTGTTGAAGGGCACCTAGGTTGATTCCACAGTTTAGCTATTGTGAATTGAGCTGCTATAAACATTGATGTGGTCTGTGTCACTGTAGTATGCTGATTTTAAGTCCTTTGGGTATAGACTGAGGAGTGGGATAGCTGGGTTAAATGGTGGTTTCATTCCAAGTTTTCTGAGCAATCTCCAAACTGCTTTCCAAAGTTGCACCAATTTGCAGTCCCACCAGCAATGTATGAGTGTGCCTTAAAAAGGTGCATTTTTATCTAGGCACAGCACTAGTAACCCCACTGCTGGTAAAGCAACTTTTTTTTTTTTTAGCTCTGACTTGGAATTTGGGAGACCTTTCTTTCCTTAGGTGGTTCTCAGGGTAACAGCACGTCCTATTGCTTGTGTGCTCCTATATATCACCCCCTAGACTCCACACACGTCTGAGTCCAGTTCTGTGGCTTGAATACTAAGACTAGTATTCAAGTGGGAAAATCTGTTTCCTTTAGAGATTATATTTCTTGTTACAAATTTGAGAAGTGTTTCTGAAGCACTGTTATTTTCTATCCATGCTGCTGTTCATGAGGTAGATCCTGTAGCCAGCAGAGAAAGCAATAGAATTTAATGCTTAGAGCCACGCTTATGTCTATCAGTACTTCTAAACACTCTTCTTTGCAAACAAACTGCTCAAAGCCTGGCCTTGCATTTCTTTATCTCCAACAATACCTCATACTGTGTTTCAACCAAAGGAGTGCCTAAAATATGTACTTTATTCCTCCTGTTCAAAATACCGACAGTCTTCTTTCTTCCCTCCCTCCCTTTCTTCTTTCTTTCTTGGCAGTACTGAGGGTTGAATCCAGGGGTATTCTACTGCTTGACCTACATTCTCGACCCTCTTAATTTTGAGGTAGTCTCACACTAAGTTGTCCAGGCTGTCCTCCAACACCTACACTCCTGCCTCAGCCTCCTGAGTTACTGAGATTACAGGTGTGTGCCACCAAGCCCAGCATTTACAGGTTTTTTTATATCATCACACTATCCTTTTTTTTTTTAATCTCCACTCATCCACATTCAGCCATGTTTAAGATATCTCCTATAATGTGGTAAACAAAAACCCCTAAACTTGATAAAACAAGGATGATACCTGCTGGGCCAGTATTAAGACTATGGTGTCACACAGAGGAAATCTCTTGTCCCTAGTAACCACTGGATAAAGACCTGGTAATAGGACAGGCCTACAATATCTTATCCAAAACTCTTGTGACCAGAATTTTAGAGAAGATATTTTAAAATATTGACAGCAAAATGTCTGAAACAGAACCCTATGGTCAAACACACTTAGGTCCACACTAAAATACATTCACATTTCCACAAATTTCAGATCAGATTTTTTTTCTTTCTTTTTTCTTTTTTTTCATTTCTCTGGTTGTATGTGATGTAGAATCACAACATACATGCAGTGATACATAAAGCTAGGGCTATGATGTCCATCATATTCCACCATCTTTACTGTCCCCATGCCCCCTCCCACTCCTGTGACCAAAGGTCCTCCATTCTTCCCGTGTCCTACCCCACATTATGGATCAACATCCACTTATCAGAGAGAACATTCAGCATTTGGTTTTTTGAGATTGGTTTACTTCAATTAGCATGATATATTCCCCAACTCCATCCATTTACCTGCAAATGCCACAATTTTATTCTCTTATTGCTGAGTAATATTTCATTATGGATGTATACCACAGTTTCTTTATCCATTCATCTATTGAAGGGCATCTAGGTTGGTTCCACAGTTTAGCTATTGTGAATTGAGCTGCTATAAACATTGAAGTGGCTGTGTCACTGTAGTATGCTGTTTTTAAGTCTTCTGGGTATAGACCAAGGAGTGGGATAGCTGGGTCAAATGGTGGTTCCATTCCAAGTTTTCTAAGGAATCTCCATACTGCTTTCCAGATTGGTTGTACCAATTTGCAGTCCCACCAGCAATGTATTAGCAATGTATTCTTGATAATTGCCATTCTGACTGGCGTGAGATGAAATCTTAGGGTAGTTTTGATTTGCATTTCTCTAATTGCTAGAGATGTTGAACGTTTTTTCATATGTCTGTTGATCGATTGTACATCTTCTGAGAAGTTTCTGTTCAGCTCCTTGGCCCATTTATTGATTGGGTTGTTTGGTTTTTGGTGTTAAGTTTTTTGAGTTCTTTATATATCCTGGAGATAAGTGCTCTACCAGATGTATGTGGGGCAAAGACTTGTTCCCAGAATGTCGGCTCTCTGTTCATTTCATTGATAGTTTCTTTTGCTGAGAAGAAGCTTTTTAGTTTGAATCCATCCCATTTATTGATTCTTGATTTTACTTCTTGTGCTATAGGAGTCTTGTTAAGAAAGTAAGGTCCTAATCCAACATGATGAAGATTTGGGCCTATTTTTTCTTATATTAGGCATTGTGTCTCTGGTCTAATTCCCAGGTCCTTGATCCACTTTGAGCTGAATTTTGTGCATGGTGAGAGATAAGAGTTTAGTTTCATTTTGCTGCATATGGATTTCCAGTTTTCCCAGCACCATTTGTTGAAAAGGCTATCTTTTCTCCAGTGTACGTGTTTGGCTCCTTTGTCTATTATAAAATAACTGTATCTAAGTGGGTTTGTCTCTGTGTCTTCTATTCTATACCATTGGTCTACATGGCTATTTTGGTGCCAGTACCATACCGTTTTTGTGACTATAGCTTTGTAATATAGCTTAAGGTCTGGTATTGTGATGCTTCCTGCTTCACTCTTCTTGCTAAGGATTGCTTTGGCTATTCTGGGTCTCTTATTCTTATTCTCTGAATTTCATGATTGCCTTTTTTATTTATATAAGGAATGACATTGGGATTTTAATTGGAATCACATTGAATCTATATAGTCTTTGGGTAGTATGGCCATTTTGACAATATTGATTCTGCCTATCCAGGAGCATGGGAGATTTTTCCATCTTCTAAGGTCTTCTTCAATTTCTTTCTTTAGTGTCTTGTAGTTTGCATTGTAGAGGTCTTTCACCTCTTTTGTTAAATTGATTCCCAAGTATTTTAATTTTTTTTTGAGGCTATTATGAATGGGATAGTTTTCCTAATTTCTCTTTCAGTGGGTTTATCACTGATGTATAGAAATGCAATTGATTTATGGGTGTTGATTTTTATATCCTGCTACTTTGCTGAATTCATTTATTAATTCTAGAAGTTCTCTGGTAGAATTTTTTAGATCCTTAAGTATAGAATCATGTCACCTGCAAATAATGATAGTTTGAGTTCTTCTTTTCCGATCTGTATCCCTTTAATTTCTTTTGTCTAATTGCTCTGGCTAGTGTTTCAAGGACTGTGTTGAATAGCAGTGGTGAAAGAGGGCATCCCTGTCTGGTTCCCATTTTTAGAGGGAATGCTTCCAATTTTTCTCCATTTAGAATGATGTTGGCCTTGGGTTTAGCATGGATAGCTTTTACAAAGTTGAGGTATGTTCCTACTATCCCAAGTTTTTCTAGTGTTTTGAACATAAAAGGGTGCTGTATTTTGTCAAATGCTTTCTCTGCATCAATTGATAGAATCATATGACTCTTTTCTTAAAGTCTATTGATGTAATGGATTACGTTGATTGATTTCTATATGTTGAACCAAACTTGCATCCCTGGAATGAACCCCACTTGGTCATGGTGCACTATTTTTTTGATATGTTTTTGTATGTGATTTGCCAGAATTTTATTGAGAATTTTTGCATCTATGTTCATCAGGGATATTGGTCTGAAATTTTCTTTCTTTGATGTGTCTCTGTCTGGTTTTGGAATCAGGGTGATACTCACCTCATAGAATGAGTTTGGAAGGGTTCCCTCCTTTTCTATTTCATGAAATAGTTTGAGGAGTATTGGTATTAATTCTTCTTCGAAGGTCTTGTAGAACTCACCTAAGAATCCATCTGGACCTGGGCTTTTCTTGGTTGGCAGGCCCTTGATGGCAGCTTCTATTTCCTTACTTAAAATTGATCTGTTTAAGTTGTGTATGTCCTCTTGGTTCAGTTTGGGTAGGTCATATGCCTCTAGAAATTTGTTGGTGTTTTCAGAGTTTTCTATTTTAGTGGAGTATACATTTTCAAAATAGTTTCTAATTATCCTCTATATTTCAGTAGTGTTTGTCGTGATACTTCCTTTTTCATCACGAATTTTAGTAATTTGGGTTTTCTCTTTCCTTCTTTTCATCAGGGTGGGTAAGGGTTTGTCAATCTTGTTTATTTTTTCAAAGAACCAGCTTTTTGTTTTGTCTATTTTTTGAATTGTTTCTTTTGTTTCAATTTCATTGATTTCAGCCCTGATTTTAATTATTTCCTGTCTTCTACTTCTTCTGATGTTGGTTTGTTCTTCTTTTTCTAGGGCTTTGAGATGAAGAGTCAAGTCATTTATTTGTTGACTTACTTCTTTTAATAAATGAGCTTAATGCAATGAACTTTCCTCTTAGCACTGCCTTCATGGTTTCCCAGAGATTTTGATATGTTGTATTGGAGTTTTCATTCGCGTCTAAGAATTTTTTTTTATCTCTTCCCTGATGTCTTCTTTTACCCATGCATCATTCAATAGCATATTATTTAGTTTCCAGGTTTTGGAGTAGTTTCTATTTTTTAATCTGTCATTGATTTCTGATTTTATTCCATTGTGGTCAGATAGTATCTCTATTTTTTTATATTTGCTAAGACTGGCTTTGTGACATAACATGTCAGATCAGATTCTGATGTCAAACGTTGGCAACAACTCAAGAAGAAAATTTGGATTCTAGAGCCCGGTGGATTTCATAATTGCAAACTTTTAGTAGCTATTTTAGTCAGCTTTCCATTTCTGTGATCAAAATACCTAACAATAATTTAGAGGAATAAAAGCTTATTTAGGGCTCATGGTTTCAGAGGTATAATTCATGATCAACCGACTCCATTGTTCTGGGCCAAAAAGAGAACATCATTGCAGAAGAGCATGGTAGAGGAAAGTTGCTCAGTTCGTGGCAATTGAAAGCAGAGACAGAGCAAGGAGCCAGGGACAAAATATATTCCCCAAAGACACCCCCCACTCCCCAGTGACCTACTTCCTCCAGCCATGCCTCATCTGCCTATAGCTACCACCCAGTAATCCATTCAAATTATTAATCCATTTAATTGACTAAATCCACCAATTTATAGCTCTTATAATCTCATCATTTTACATCTGAACATTACTGCATTGTCACATGAGCTTTCTTTGGGGACAGCTCATACCCAAACCATAAAAGTAGCCTCCAAATTTCTGCTAGCAGTCAGTTGGCAATTTCATCCAACTGTGTCTTTACTTTCTATGTAAGTGACAAAGAGGCAAGAAAACTAGCAGGTGTGCTTTGACATGAACATCTACAACAGAACCCTGCACTCTCTGGCCCTTCTGCAGAACCAACAGGAAGCCTATAAATGGCCTGCTGAAGCCAAGATGTGGCCCTCTGGAGCAGTCCTTTCATTTTATAGAAGGGAAAAATCTAAGGAAAATCTAAGGGGGAAAAAAAAAAAACCTTGTCCAAGGTTCAATAACCTTAGACTCAGCTGCTTAGACACTTAAATTCTCCTGTCGTTTTCCTTCCCAGAACTTAAGAGTTCACATATATTCATGGCTAGGGTCATGTGCTCAGCCTTTGTCCAGTAAGTACCTATGGCAAGGGTAGTGGGGTGCTATTAGCAGCTCTGTCATTGTGGCTATGCAATTCAGTCTTCATCTTGAAATGGCAGCTGTCTTTTGAGCCATTTGGCTAGATGAGTTGTGGAAGAGGCATTTCCTCAAAAGGAACATGAGCTAGTCACAGATGGATAATTATGGAGATGAACATGGCAAATGTTTACATTATTAAGTGACTGCTGTTACAAGCACTGCACTAAACACTCATATCTAAACCAATCTTCACAACATTGTTTCCAATTGAGGAAACTGAGCCACCTTGAGAAGCTGAAAAACTCCAGTGATCTGAATTTTGTTCACCCATTTTCCTAAGTCAAGTCTTTGTGTTCACAGAAGTGTATTGTAGGAAACCTGCTGCTTGCAATCAAATTACTCTCCTAGTTCTTTCCCCCACAAGCCTGAGTCCTAGAGAAAGGAAATCCTATCAAATTGGGGGGAAAAAAAAGATGAAGATCAATCAGTATGCTCTGAGAATAGCAAGAATGTGAGCCTCGCTCTATCAGAGGAATGGGGTGTAAGGCTGGACTCCAGGCACTGAACTTCAGTAATAGAAACTACTACCAGGCCAAAATTAAGGATCTGCAGTGCTGTATGCTTCAAAGGTCACCTCAGAGTGCATTGCTATGGAGTTCAACAGTGACTATGATGGAATGAAGGCAACAAAGTCCCTCATGTATTTTCCAGGAACCAGACTATTTCCCTGGATCTTGTATAACCTTAGAGAAGGACTGAAATTGAATCCCCTGTTAGGTGGCCCATAATGAGGACTCAGATTTAATTTGATTTGTAGAAGTGAATAATTTGACATTTCTTTCACAAATATTGCACTTCACTGCTTGTTCTAAGCAACTTCATCACCACTTTACTTATAAAAAAAACCAAAACAGACTTCATTATTACCTGCTAATTCTACCTCGGAAAATAATTTAAATCCCTTTTGTCTTTTCTATGCTTTCAACTACACTTTAGGACCGCTCACTTGGAAAGCAGCCTTTTCTATCTGGGACACATACCTCCAGTCCTGCCCTTCCATCCTCCCTAGCCCCACTCCACAGCACACAGCATTCCTGGTGATTCTGTTACAATGCAGATCTGATCCGGAGTAGTTCCTCAACTTAGTCACATGGATAGCCAGTGAGCCAAATCTAGCTGGCAGATTATTTTGTGTGTGTGTTTTATTTCATTTCCTTTGAACAGGTATTCAACCATAAATCCTACCACTCACTCACTATTGTATTTATTGACCACATTCATTTGGATCCACACTCTTCTGCCTGCCTGCCCCTGTGAAGCATTTAAACTTGCCAATCTCTGACTTCAGTGTACAATCCAAATACTGCCATCAGGCTTAATCTTTCTAAAATGCAAGTGAGAATCTATTTCTGTCTTGCTGTGTTCAAAACATGTAGCTTTTAATCAACTACTCTTTGTTTAGAATTATTCATTGAGCAAATATTTATAGTGTATCAACAGTGTGCTAAGCACTATTCTAGGTGTTGGGGGTAACCCAAAGAACAACCAACCCAAAATCTTTGCCTTCATGAAGCTTAAATTTGGTTAGACAAGTGCTATGAAGATAATGCATGGAAAAGAAAGCGGGGTGTGGCAAGGACAGGTTGCCATTTCACTTGGGGGGGGTGTGGTTGTGTTGGATGAAACCAGGCTTTGGGTATCTTTTGTTTTTTGTTTTCCCTTCCAGTGCCTCACGAATGCTAGGCAAGTGTTCTACACTGAGTTATACTTACCAGGCTTGTCAGGGAAGACCCGCAGCAAGGAGAGCATGTGCCATAAAGATACCAAGAGAGGATGCATTCTAGACAGGGAGAAGTAGGTGTGGAAGCCCCAGAACATTGGGCTGTCTCCTCCAATACCTTCTCAAATTTTATTTTTGCTTCAGGAATCACCCCAAATGCCATTTCCCTATGGAAGCCTTTCCCAGAAGAATGAAATTATTTCTCCCATATGTTCTCAGACATATCTCAGATACACATTCATGATTTTTGCATCATTTGTAAACACTATCCTCAAAAATATTCATTGAAAAATAAGGATAAGCTTACATAAGACATTCTTGAATAAACCCTACAACTGAATTCTCTTAACATAGGAATGTAAACTGGAATGTACTCTGAGGAAGGAAAAAAGTTTTAGAATCAAAGTCCAGATTTAAATTTCTCAACATAGTAAAGCTGAACAAATCTCTTAGCCTTGCTTTATCTCTTTGTATATCAGTAAACTAGAGTAAGGACCAAATATCAAAAAAAGCATGTTCTGGGTTAACCTGGTGAAAGAACAGTTGGTCCTTTTTCCCTCCTAGCAAACTATTTACGCCCTAGGGACAGCTGTTGCCACAAGAGGGCGCCACTAAAACATCTGGAAAGGAATGGCTGCCTTCTCAGATTCAACCAACTGCCTGTTTATGCTTAAGCTTTAAATCTATGGTGTCTGAACACTGAGTGAATGGCATTCTGATAAGCAGGTAGCAGTGATGAACTTGGTACCACTAAGCCTACTAAATGTTCACTAGGAGAATGAAGAATCTGGCATAATTTGTGAAGAACAAAGGTATATGAAGTCAGTAAAGTCAGACTTTGGGGAGTTTGAGATTCACAACCACAAAGACAACTGTACCTCCCTGAGCTTTATCTATAAAACATGGTTGTAGCTTGATGGATGGATGGACAAATGGATAGACTTCCCACCCACTCCCTCCCAAATTAAGGGCAACTGCCCACCTCTGGTGGGTACACAACATTACCAGCTCTGTTCTGCTCCTCTCAGCAGTGCTTCGTCTAGTGTTCTCCCATAGATTTTACAAGAAAGCAGCAAAGGCTAAATGGAAAAAAATATGTATCTTTAACAAATTAGAAAAAAAGGCCAAAATAGATTTTTAAAAGTTGATTAAAATGCATGCCTTTAGGACAGTCTCTTCAACAAAAGTGAATATATCCACATGCAAAAGCATGAAGTAAGGCCCTTATTTTACACCATTTACAAAACTTACAATGTGTTCAAGACCCAAACCTAAGATCTAAAGTTACAAAAGTTTTAGAACAAAACATAAAAAACTTTATGACACAGGATTTAGCAATGACTTCTTAGCTATGCCACCAAAAGCACAGACAAGTAAAAGTAGATAAAAAATGGACTACATCAAAACTTAAATCTTCTGTGCATCAAAGGATATAATCAACAGTGAAAAGGCAACCTAGGGAATTGGAGACTTTTTTCAAATAATATATCTGATTAGGGTTTTAAATGTAGAATACATATAGATCTACTATTCAACAAAAGAAAAATCAGTCTGTTCAAAAAAATAGGAAAAGGCTTTGAATAAATATTTCTCAAAAGATATGTAAATGTCCAAAAAACATATCAAAAGATGTTCGACATCATTAATCATTTGGGAAATACAATCAAAATCATGAGATTATTATCTCACACCCATAAAGATGACTACTATCTAAAAAACAGGAAGTAACAAGTGTTAAAATCTAGAGAAATCAGAACCCCTATGCAATTGATGAGAAAGTAAAATGGTGGTTTTTCCAAAAAAGTAAAAAAATAAAATTACTACATGATCCAGCAATTCCAGTTCTAGGAATATATCCAAAAGAACTGAAAGCAGAATCTTGAAAAGATATTTTGCAGACCCATGTTCATAAGAGCATTATTTACAATAGCCAAAAGGTGACATAACCCAAGTATCTATCAACAGGTAAAAAAAATATGGAATACACATACAATGGAAGATTATTCAGCTTTAAAAGGGAAGGAAATTCTGAAGTGTGCTACATGGATAACTATTAAGGACACTATGCTAAGGGAAGCAAGCCAGTCACACAAAAATACATGAATTCACTTACATGAGGTACCAGAGTAGTCAAATTAAGAGAAACATAATGTTGATTATCAGAATCTGGGGAAAGGGGAAAATGGGAAGTTTTTGTTTAATGGATAGTTTCAGTTTAGCAAATGAAAAAGTTTGGGAGATTAGTTGCACAACAATGTACATACACTTAACACTACTGAACTATACACTCGAAGTGGTGAAGATGGTTTTTTTAATGCCTTAATGTGCTCCTCCCTCTGACAGGCCTTAATGTACTTCTGCCCTGTTGAGTCCACCTACACCAAAATGACTCTCCTGGCAGAGCATATTTTATTTGGGGGTTATTAATTAATAAAGCTGCTCCAAGGCTAAGAAACCTGATTATGGAAATGAAATATCCTGAAAGCAGGTTAGCATTTCTTCAGATTCACCACAGGTATGTCAAAGATACTGGATATTTAGTAATGTGTACAATTTTTTCAAAGCATTAGTATGGAAAACTATTTTTCCTGTTACTAGTCTCAATCAACTAACTGGATGCCAAATGTGAGTTAGAGGGGCTGGGGTTGTGGCTCAGTGGCAGAGCGCTTGCCTCGCATGCATGAGGCACTGGGTTCGATCCTCAGCACCACATAAAAATAAAATAAAGATATTGTGTCCATCTACAACTAAAAAATATTTTTAAAAAAATGTGAGTAGACTTCAGGCTATTGACCATTCTCTGTACACATTTAGAAAGAAATTGTAATACATGTTTTCAGGAAAAAGTATTTATTTGACACCATTACAAAAATATTTAGGCACATAATTTTCATGTTTATGTCACCTGATTGACATACCTCAATCCTCAGTACCTTTTAAAAACACTAAATAAATTGGTCAATAGAATCTATATTGAAAAAATATTATGAAAGCCTAACATTTGTAGACCAAAAAATCAATTGATCATCAGCATAAGAAATTATTTGTGAACAAAGTAACTCCTAAAAACATTTTTCTGAAACAATAAATCTAACCAGTAGATTTCTTTTTAAAAAGTATTTTCAAAATAAACAAAGCTAAAAAACAAAACACACAACAGTAACAACAAAAAAACACCAAAGCATCCTGACACTAAGAACTGGAAGACAGGTTTAGAAAACAGAGGTAATAGCGCCAGGGACGCGCATATGCCAACAGCTCAGCCTGGAAGCAGAGGCAGCACAGAGTCAAGGGCATTCATTCTGAGAAGAGAAGGAAGACGGTCTGGCCTGTACAGTCCCATAAACTGAGAAAGTTTTAACTGAATTACCATTATGAAATGTAATTATCTTCCTCTAAGATAGGAAATAGCTTTCCTTTTTTGAAATTTACCATCATAATATGAAAGTAACTCTGTTCTTTCTAAAAAACAGAATCATCTGCATCACACTGTAGCCACAATTATATTAAGCAGGCATTTTAAAAGAAAAGACAGTGAACAGAAATAGGTATCTAAAAATTCTAAGGTCAGGTTTTCAGGAAATACGTTGTCCAGGCCTTTTTCATTTAAGTACAAATTAAGAATCTTGTTTTGCCTATAATCCCACCATGAATAGGGCCAGTAGCCACATTTTCTATGTGCCTAATAGGTACTAGGCATTGCACTAAGTTTTTTCATATTTATTATCTCATTTAGTATCAATATTTTTTCCTCAGGGAAGGAAAAATCAAATACAGCCTTGTTTGTTAAGAGGAACCAGTATTACATAGTTATGGGGAAGCAAAAACATTAGCAGCTAAGGAAGAACAGTTCAGGCTATGCACAAAATTCTAAGAGTTGTGTTTCTTATCGCAAACTAGAAGACTGATTTGAGTTACAAAGGACCTCTCAGAATAAAAGGTTGCTTTCCTCTATGGGAGGAGCACCCGAGAATCAGTGACCTGGTAACTGCACGCAACTCTAGTTCACAAATCACTGACTCCTTTTGTCTGTTTACCCTCTCAATTTGGGTCTAGGCCACCACCTTTGGCTAAAGAATTGTATACTACTTGAGAGCAAGACCCATGTCCTAATCGTCCATTCCTTCAAGGTTAGCAAAATGCTTGACATACAGCAGCTGCTCATCAAATCTTCACCCTCTGAACAAGCCCGTGAGAAGAAAAGCCCAAAGCCCTAGGTACTCTTCCAAGCCAATCAAATGTGAAATCCCATTATTTGGGTGAGGAACCTGTCTCATCTTTACTGATGAAACTTCCCTTGGATTTCTGATACGATAGAAGTACAGAAAATTTGCCAATGCATTTTTTTAACCTAAATCCAAGTTGGATGCTACAAATGACTGATTCATAGTTGACAGCCACATGAAACAATTAAAATTAAGTGACATGGTAGCAATGTGCAGTCTGGCCAACCAGTGTTATTCTCATCTATCACACATTTACCACAAGCAGATTGTCCAGAGGACTTCACCATCATTAACTCAAGGAGAGGAGCCATTACCTCCTTTCAGAATTCTTACCACAGTTCACCTGTCTCTGTGGGCAAACTAAGGATTTAACTCCATACTGCCTCTTTTCCTCTCAAAAAGCAGTTAATAGGTCAAAGAATTTTTGCCCACCAACCTTGGAACAAAATCCAGACATTCTGAGAGATACCAGATTATTAAGCAAATGTCTACACAGTCAAAACTATAAACTCCAAAAAGTGGCTAGCCACTCTATTCAATCTCAAATTTACCCATGTTGCTCTCTCTTATCTTGAAATGGTGATGGTAGCTGAAGGAGGCCTCCCACAATCAGAACACAGACAGGGCGG
This sequence comes from Xerus rutilus, assembly GCA_028644305.1. Lineage (NCBI taxonomy): Eukaryota > Metazoa > Chordata > Mammalia > Rodentia > Sciuridae > Xerus > Xerus rutilus. The sequence goes on from JAQQSJ010000042.1 coordinate 149,056, forward strand.
AAGTTATAAGATGTTCAGCACAGACTGGAGCCCTGAGGTATAGTGCATTCCATGAGCTATACCTATACATGATTTTGTCCAATTAACCTGGAGGGAGACAAACTTCTAAGGGAACCTGATCCCCAAGAGGCAGTTTAATCCCTGGTGGAGTTCTAGTCTTAAACACATCCAAAGGGCTTTCTAATAGCAAAGTTGCCTCCTTAATGTGGTTGGCAGAAGGAAGAGAATTGTTCAATTATCTCTAGCTAAGCCCTTCTACTGTATCCAGGCAAACCCAGGCAGCTGCAGACAATGTTCATAGCCCAAACTACATATCAGCTGAGATCAGCCTGGAAGTTGGATAAAGGCTCCATGATAGAGGGGGACCTGTCACTCTCTCTAATTTGCAAAGTCCGTGTCTCTCTGACACCAAATTCGATCAAGCACTTGCCTCTTTGAAAGAGTTCAAGCTAACTCAGTTGGCATTCCTGTTTCCTTAGGGAAAGGCAGGTAATCAAATGGAACATGGTATAATAGAAAGAATGTGGAGTTTGATTTTTAAACAAGTCATCTATTTTCTCTGAGTTTTGTTTGTCTAATTGGAAAAATAGAGATAAATAAAACACAATAGTCTCCCACTGGAATTGTCTTGGGTTAAATGATGCTGGAAAAAAGTAAGCCTATGGTATAGGTTCAATGTAATTTTTCATATAGAAAGAAAAAAATCAAAATTTTCCTAGTCTCCTGTTGAGAAACCAAAATACTAATAGTTTTTGGTCAACAGAGCCCAGTAGTTTCTAAACTCAAACAGAAGCTGGTGTATACAGTAGGGCAAAGGTACCAGCTTCTGGTACAGACTGCACAACCTGCCTGAGCAAACACACTCATCTCCAGTCAATGGATGTCTCTGAGCAAAGCCACAGAACTGTGTTTAACATTTCTCCAATGCCCTTTCATAGGTACTGTCCCAGGATGCAGTACTGGACTTGAAAGAAGCTGGCAAGCTCATTAAGTGAAGCAGCAGGCGGAGCATCTAGGTGGGTATGTCCCAAGAAGAGGTATGCTCATGCCATTTAAAAAGGGAGGAACGCTGACACGGCTAAAGACAGGTCCAGCTCTGACAATACAAAAATCCCAACCAGGTTTTTCTCTCAAACCACTCATTCAGAAATGTGGGACCTCGTCATATTGATCTGAGAAGTAAAAAGAGCAACCAAACCCAGAGGCAGGAGTGCGGAAAAGAGGTGGTGGTCACCTTACCTGTCTGCCATCTCATAGAGAAGGGGTCAATGCCAAGCTGAGCTGGTTTACAAAATGCAGCTTTTCACTTCAATGTTACATTGCAGCATTTGGACTCACACAGTATGGGATAGTAGGGCAGTTGTTTTAACCCCATTTACAGATTTGAAGTTTTTGAGAGCTGAAACAACTTGCTCATAATCCCAAAATCTTCTGAATGGATTGAGAACTAAATTCTCTGTCTTAACCTTCAGTCACTATGGCAGGAAGGAGATCTTCCAATTATTTCCCCCAAACGGATCTCCAGCACTTAGCACAATGCCTGACACATACACTCAAGTACATTTTAGTTGGATGAATGAATCAAACAGATGAGTAAAGAGTACAATGCCTATTTCCTCCATCCCTTCATTGTCCCCATCCTACACAACAAAGAGGGAACAACATTTTCAAGAATCACTCTGCTCATCCCATCAGTTCTCAGGAACGTGAACATGGAAAGCAATATACTCCAAAACATCATGTATTTTTTAGTACCAAAGTTGCTGTCTTTGGCAAATGTGGTGATATTTATGACGACAATGAAATCAATAAGAAATCAAATTCAAAGAAATTTCAGATCAGCTGCAGTTCTGGCAAAAGAAAGATCAAACTGCTCTAGACACAGCAATGATTTGAATGATAAGGCTCCAGTTGGAGTATATTATATATGCAGCTCTCAGGGACACCTGGATATCAAAACTATGGAATAAAATATTTTCAAAACACTGATGTTTCACTGTCAGAACAGAAGAAAAATAAATTAAAAAGCCCAGTACATTTTCCAGTTTGATATAAATTAATTCAAACAATATATTTAAAATAGAGTCAATTATAAGTTTCTCTCATAAAATTTTAAAAGGCAGCAATCAATCCTTGGATTGTACAAGTGCAAAGGAATGGCATTTTCTCCATAATCATCTTGGCATCTGCGTAGGAAGTGCCAGAGTTCTGAGTTGATCAGAAACTTGGACACACGCAGTTGGAGCAGTCCTCTGGTTACACTGCTCCTTTCCCCTTCATGTCCAGCTTGTTACTGGCCTCTGACTGTTTGCTCAGCTGCTCCTCAGTGAAAGTGATGTACGAGTACACCAGGCTCCCAGCAATACTACAAAACAGAAAACCACCATGAGACAGGGAGGAAGGTAAATAGAGGTAGAGAAAGAAATATTTATAAAGACAAAAAAAAAAAAAGATAAAAAGTAAGTATTCCACTGTGGGAAACTATGTAAATTCATATAATCAAATACTATACAACCAGTAAAATGACCTAAAATATGAACAGGCAATAATATCTTAAATGAGAAAAAAAAATCTATAAAACATTGATCCTATTTTATTTATTTAATTTTTTTTTTGCTTTTTTTTGTTTTGTTTTGTTTTGTTTTGTTTAGGCTTACATGTTAACAGTGTAAATTGACAGAGGATAACATATCAATTCTCTAGTTGTAAGTTGTATAGAATCACAACATATATGCAGTCAGACATAAAGTTCGGGTTATTATGACCATCATATTCCAAAATGAGAATGAATATGTACACCTATCTGCATCAGAGCAGAAAGTCTGGCAGGAACATAACAAGAATAGTAGTTACATCTGGATGGTGAGATTAGAGTGATTTTTTTTCCCCAGCTAAAAGCAAGTTCATAGTGGCAAACTTCTTACCTGAGCCCTCAGCCTGTGACAGCTGGTTCCTGGTACACCCCGTCTGTCCGTCACACCCACTACCAGAAGGGTTCACTCTTTGGTTTTGGTTTCTTTTTTTTTTTCTTTTCTTTTCTTCTTATTGTTTTCAGTGCTGAGGATCTAACACAGGGCCTTGTATATAGTAGGCAAATGCTCTATCACTGAGCTATATCCCTAGCCCTAGGGTTCACTCTTTGGGGAAAGTGATTATTCTGAAAATTTTCTGTAGGGACCTCAAATCTACTCAGGATCTATAACCTCCTGTACCAATCACTAAGCTAAAAGCAAGCTGAAAGAGCCCAAAGATCAGCATTTCCAGCCTGCCTTCCCCTGGTCTTCAATGAGGGCTATCACCCAGGGCTCTCTTGGATCTCCAGCCAGCTGGGTGCCTGAGCTGGGCTCTGCTTTCAGATTTTCCTGCTGTGGGTTTGGCCCTCATCTTCTGCCTGACCACGAGGCTCATAAACATGCTGTTAGATCTGAAAATCATTCTCTTTTCCTCTAGGCTTTGACATCCCAGCCCCAGGCCAGCTAGGTCACAGTGAGAGAGCCTATCTCGTGCTCCCACAAGGAAGGAAATGAGACACTGGCCTTTTACTGCACATGCTTACATAAAACTACCCATTCTCTGAAAAACGCCAATCAGCCATATACAAAAGCCTTCTCTAATCCAACCTTCCCAACCAGTTTCTTATTGTTTCTCATCTGAGCCTAACAGCATACAGGAGTAAATCAAATTGTGACTAGTTATTAAAGTCTATTATGTGCCATGCATTTTACATTCACTCCTTGCTGTTGCAATATTCCTCCAAGCTATAATATCACTGCAAAGTACCTATTTCACAGATGAGGAAACTGAATCCTAGAGTCATAAGAAACTTGCTCAGGGTCACAAAGCATCTAATGATGGACCAGAATAAAGCCAAGGTCAGTTCTTCTCCACTGCAGTGGCTGCCTTTTTGGCTCCTGCCCACTGATCTTGCACTGACTTGTCCTTAATGGTCCTCACCATCCTGTAAACTTCTCAAGGCCTTATTCCTTCAGCTCTACAGAATTTCTTCCACAGGGCCTGACACTTTGAAGTAACACAGTAAATAACTGCTGAACTAAATGTCCCTTACCACTAAACTCAAAACCTGGCCTGGTGGGCTCAATCATGAGAGTGCCAGTGTTCACAGTGCTTCGTCTTTTCCTTCATCTGGTAGCTTTTTTCCATTTTATTGTTTCCGAATTTGATCTCACTCTTCTGGAAACCATTTGTTTTTCTAGTATATCAAGTTGATGATTTGCCTGGCAGCTGGGTAGCTTGGGTCCCCACCCAAGGAAACGGCTTACTGAAGTTTTTACCATAAAGCTAAAAATTCTTTGAGGGCTACATTGGTATACACATGACAGTCAATTCCCCTTTGCCTCCAACTCCCTTACCTCAAAACAAAGAAGAAGAGCTGCCCCTTTATTCCTTCATTCTATTTTTCTCTAGCTTCCCCCTCCTGCAAATACCTAAAACTAATACTCTTTATTTTTTCCTGTCAAGACAATCTTTGATGTTCACACTGAGCCCAGTTCACCTGGCTAGTAATACTGGGAAATACAGAGCAGAAGAAGACAAAAGAATGTCCTGGAATTTATTCCAGGCCTAGTCCTATTCATGCTCCCAGACCCTATTCTATTAGCACAGCCAGTATAATGAAAAAAAATGTGGACTCCAGGATTAGGTCTTAGTTCAAATCCCACTAGCTCTGGGACGCTGGGAAAATTAATCTGAGATTCCATTCCTGTATTAATCTAGTAAGAATGCTATTATCTAGTAAAAATGCTAGGCTAGTCTCAGGATTAAATAAGATTACACCCATGAAGAATCTAAAACTACATCTGACACACAGTAAGCAATCAGGAGACAGCATCCTCTTTTTCTCCCACCTTCCCTGCCAACCCTGACACAGACCAGGGAAGAAATGTATTGTTAACAAAGGATAGTCCATCCAAGAGGCTCAGGAGGCTGAGGCAGGAGGATCACAAGTTCAAAGCCAGCCTCAGAAACTTAGCAAGGCACTCAGTAGCTCAGTAAGATCCTGTCTCTAAATAAAATATAAAAAAGGGCTGGGGAGGTGGCTCAGTCATTAAGCACCGCTAGGATCAATCCTCACTACCAAAAACCAATACTATAACAAAAAAGATAGTCCATTCAAGCTGTTATTAAATAAATAAATAGCCTGGGCTTGTGGCTCAGTGGTAGAGTGTGCCTGGCATGTGCAAGGCCCTGGGTTTCATCCCCAGCATGAAGGGAGATGTGTGTGTATGGTGGGGGGAGGAACAACTATAAACTAAACTAGATGGCTTATAAAGAAATTTGTTTTTCATAATTCTAGAGGCTGGAAAAGTCAATATCAAGGCAAATTCTGTATCTGGTGAGGAACATATTCCTGGTTCAGATGGTGCCTTCTCATTGTGTCCTTGCATGCAGGAAAGTGGGGTGGGTCTTTAAGGGATCTCACTTAAGAGGGCTCCAACTCCATAACCCAATCACCCCAAAACCCCACTCCTAATACCATCACCTTGAGAGTTACAACTTAAACATGAATTTTGGAGGAACACAAACATTCAGTCCATAGCAAGGAGACTTGGCATGATGCAAGAGAAGAGTGACATTGTAGCTACATAGTTATTCAAATAACCAGAGCAAAAACAAAGTACAGAACCTACCAGTCCAAACTCTGGAGATCAAAGAGCAGCAGTCTATTCAATTTTCACAAATTCCAACTCAAGACAACAAAATTTATTTATTTATATCTACAACCCTTTTTATTTTGAGACAAGGTCTCACTAAGTTGCTGAGGCTGGCTTTGAACTTGTGATCCTCTTGTCTCTGCCTCCCAAGGCACTGGGATTACAGGTGTGTGACACCATGCCTGGCAACAAAAGATTTCTTATTTCATCTTTATTCTTGACTTGATTATTACCAAATACTTACATTTACAGGAACAAAAATTCATGAATCTCTTGAAGAGAAGTTAATATTCATCAATAAGTATGTTATGTATCAAGGAGTAATGAGTTAATGTTTTGCAAAGGAATTTCAAATTGCTCTCCAGCAGCTTTTGGGAGAAAGAGCTAGAAGGAGGGGCAAAAGAAGATAGGGAGGGGCTGGGGCTGTAGCTCAGTGGTAGAGTGCTTGCTTTGCATGTGTGAGGCACTGGGTTTGAGCCTCAGCACCACATAAAAATAAGTAAACAAAATAAAGTTATTATGTCCAACTATAAAAAATATTTTTTAAAAAAGAAGATAGGGAAAAGCCTAGATATTAGGTGGGCTGGGAACCTGTATCTAAATTTTTATACATCGCTACCAAATTCTAAATCACAATCTTCTAGTACTGCCAATGAAGAGCATTTCATTTTCTATTGGCTCTGTAAATGTACACATTAGAGTTGAGAACTTTTCAGTGTTTTAAAATTGATATTTATATGTTAGACCACTCTAAATATTCATTAAAAAAAGAACTCAAAACTGATCAACAAGATTTAAAAAAAAAAGAACTTAAACTTGCATTTTAAAAATGCAAGGTGCAATCACTACACAAGTCTTTTTAAAAATCTAAGCCATTTTCCACCTGTATAATATTCAGACCACAGCACTACCAAGCTGCTGTGACAGACACAGCTAAGAGATGCTTGGAAGAAAAAAGACAAAACTACAGTTTCCTGCAGACTGGGGTATAGTCAGAACACTGCAAGTCTGGGTAGTGTCAAGTCAGCTTCATCTGCTTCTGGATCTATTAAATATGATGAATCTACATCATCTGTTCTAATCTACTTCTGATCTTCCGAAGCAATGTAAACAGTCTACTTCTTCTAGACTGAGTCATGAAAATTCTAGCTTTCAATAGTTAAGATGTCTGTGCTACGAATAATGAATAGTAAAAATATCTTCAATGGACCAACCTCACAGCCAGAGAACAAAACTCCTGAAGTCCAGGCTGTCTTCATCTCTTCTTAACCACTGACATGCTTGTTCGTGTGCCTAGGCAGATGGCTCTGCCTCCTAGATTAGGCCTTGCCTTCAACATGAAAAACATGTCCATCTACATCAAAACCTATGAACCAAGAGAGTTCGACCCCTGCTACTTCTAACAAAATTCTTGCCAAATAAATGAAACTGGGTGCCTAGAAACCACCTTCCTACAGTGACCAGGGATCCCATCTCAATGTCCACAAAGCACTGTGAGGAGCCCCTTCCCATCTTCCTTCTCACCAGCTAAACAAAGCACAGCTGCACTATCGCTCTCTTCAATCACCATTCAGAGCTTTCAAAACTGAACAGAAACAGAAGGGACACAAAAGTTAAGTAAAAAGCATCTAATCTGCCGCTATAAAGCTGGGACATGCTACAAATTATTTAACTCCTCAGAGCCTTAGTTCCCTCATCTGTGAATGAAGATTATAACAACACCCTTGTAGGCTGAGCATAGTGGAGCATGCCTGTAAACCCAGCAACTTGGGAGGCTGAGGCAGGAGGATGGAGAGTTCAAAGCTAGCCTTAGCAACTTAGCAAGGCCCTAAGCAACTTGACGAGATCCTATCTCAAAAATAAAAAATAAAAAGGGCTGAGGATGAGCTGGAGTCGTGGTTCAGTGGTAGAGCACTTGCCTAGCATGTGTGATGCACTGGGTTTGATTCTCAGGACTTCATGTAAATAAATAAAATAAAGGTCTATTGACAAGTAAAAAATATTAAAAAAAGGGGAGGGGGGGCTGGGGATGTGGCTCAGTGGTTACGTGCCCCTGGGTTCAATCCTTTGTACCAAAAGAAAAAAACACCCTTGCAGGAGTAACATCAAATTGTTAATAATTATTAATAGAATTAGTATATTAATTAATATATAATATGCAGTTAATACATAACTATACCTTAAATTTTATATTTAAATTATATAATAGGACAATAAATCATTTCAAAAGGCATACAGTAGCCATCCAACAGGGGTAAAAGTCAAATACCAAAACATCAGGGGCCAACACTACCACAGAGCAAAAAGAAGACAGCCGTTCTGGTATCTGCTACTTCTCTGTACGGCTTCACACTCATCCATCCCATAACATCAAGGAGAAGTCCCAAATATAATAGGGCTTCCCTGTTTTAGGTCATCCTGCCGAGGCGTTAATTCTACTGCAAGCAACCAAGCCTCAACCACCCTGTGTTACCCATAGTTTATTTAATAACTCTTAGAATGCCTAATGTCTTAGGTGCTCATTCTTCCTGTTAGGAGACATTTGTGGCCTCTCGCACTTGTGTGTCAATCTATTTTTACAAAATTACCTTTGAGAAACTGGTCTCACTTAAGCCACACTGGTATGCCTACTGCCCACTCTACCCCACACCTGAATTTCCAGCACCGTGCTTTCATTCAGCCAGTATTTAAGAGGTAGAATACCCGTCCTTCTCTTTCTATCTCTCTTAATCCTGTCTTCTCATCAAAGATCCTTTCTTCTATGACACCTCCCAAGCAACTTCATATGATTTTATTTTCTAAGACCACACAACCTGTATTACTGATGCCAGCTCTTCTGTGACATTCATGTGATGATAGTTATGAAAGCTCTTTGGGAAGACTGCAGAAAAAGTAGTCACTGCTGTCAGTAACACATAAGTGTTTAATGTTATCATAAATGCAGTATGATCCCTATATAAATGAAAGTTATTGCCATTAACATAATTATTCCACATTTCTCCTACTCCTTCCAGGTAATCTCAATATAGTGGCTAAAATTAAGTCAGATCATATCAGTTGTTCAAACTTCACCAATATCTTTCTCTCAAAAATCATTCTGTAATGACTAAAAAGGTCCTTCCTAATCTATTCCTCTAACTCATGATCCTCATGATCCCATCTCCTTTTACTCACTTTACTCCAGCCACACTAGTCTCCTTGTTTCTAGAACATCCCAGGCACACTCCCACTTCAGGGCCTTCACTTGCTCTTCCATCCAGAATCAGCATGGCTCATTACCTCAATTCCTTTAGGTCTTTACATGGAATCTAGTTTTCTCAGTAGGTGCTCCTACTCCCATAAATTTCCTTAACCCACTTCCCTACTTTACTTTTCTTTATTATTATTTATCTCCAACTAACCAAGCATATATTTCACTCATTTATATTCTTTGTGTCTCTACCACTAGAAGGAAAACTCCATGAGGGCAAGGATTTTGATTTGTTTTTAGGGCAGCACTATTCTCATTGCCTCAAAGAATGTCTGGTTGTGTGGTAGACATCTACCAAGTATCTGCTGATAATGAGTTCCTGGGGAGATTACAAACTCCCGAAATGAAATTCATCTTGGTTTTACCATACACAAGTAGTCGCTTTTTTTTTCTTCATTATTTGGTTTATTTATTTTTATGTGGTACTGAAGTTCGAACCCAGTGACTCACATGTGCGAGGCAAGCGCTCTGCCACTGAGCCACAACCCCAGCCCAAGTCACTTCCTTTAATATATGTACAGGATGGGTTCACAGCTGATTTTAATCCTGCCTACCAAAGGAGATAGAAAAGACAGAACAGTAGTAAGGTAGGAGGTAAGCAAGATTTCATAAATGTCTGAAATCCAGAGGAGCCATTTTAATCCCTCATCACGTATCCCCTCACATGGCTAAATAAATATCTAACAAGGAGGACCTCATGTCTTGGGGCAGAGTTTTAGAGTTCCATTAGTGTTAGGATCTCAGCTCTGCTTCTTACTAGTGTAGCTCCATGACCTCAGGCAGTTATTATACCTCTCTGAGCCTCAATTTCATTCTCATGTGAAGTGGGGGATGAGTTTATGAAATGAAATGAAAAGGGGGGCTGTTATATACTGGGTACTCAACAAACAATAATAACTCCCTGTTGCCTTCCCACGTACTTAGTAATATCATTTCTATACTAAAATAACTGTTGATCTTTGCACAGACTTTAAAAATAGAAGTGCTTTCATCACGGAAGTCTGGTCAGAATATGAACCATTCCATCTGCCTAGGAGTTTTTGGAATTTGCCCAGGAGTACATTTTTTAAAAGCCAAAAAGGCTTCCAAACCCTGTTGTGATGTCTGTGGCACTCACAACCCTTGACAAGGATATTATTTTCTTTATTAATTGGTGTGAGTCAGACAAATGCTGTCTTTCAGATCAGAACTCTATTAAGGTCCCATGTGTATAAACAAATTCACAGAAGACTGCATTACAGAAAAGTCAAGGAAAAAAGGAAGATAAGCCTGAGTACTTGTTTTCTACTGATTCCTCCTGTTTGGGGTGTTTTGGAAGAAACTTTCTTACACTTTTAGGAACAGTCTTTTTTTTTTTTTTTTCTCTCTTGACATCTTTGATACTTGAGACTAAAGTATTTCCACTATTTTCTTCCTTGCTTCTGTGTTCTTTTTTCTTTCCTTCCTCTTAAAAACCCATAAATATGGATGGAGGATTCCTATCACAACTACGAGAATACTATGTATTTTCCACACCTAAACAAACTTCCTTCAAATTCCTGAGTCTCGTGCAAAAGAACCCTCAGACCTCCTGACCACCTAACACACCTCCTTCAGAATATCCTGCGGACTCACTCTAAGAAATGAGTGGCATAACTCGGAAAAACAACTATAGCTCAAGCCCCACATTTTAGAGATGGGAAAAAACTGACGTCATGAAAATTTAATCATGGGTGGTGGCAGTATCAGCAACAGAAAACCGACTTTTTGTTTTTTTTGCTACATTTCAGTTCAACTCTCTTCTGTTATAAACTGTGGTATTAACTAAGGAGCTAGCTTTCCTCCCTACAACCTACTCAAAAGTAAAAGCTCTTCCAATGAGAAGACTGGTGTTACATCAGCAGCAATGTTACAGATGCAGAACTGATGATACAAAACAGGTCCTTTTCTATTTCCAAAGGAGCAAGCCACTGCAGAAAGAAGAGCTTAGGAAAAAGCTCTTCAAGAGAAGGCGGAACCAGAACAGTCTATTAGGATGAAATTATTCAGGAAGAAAAGCAGCCTGGCACTAAGAAGCCACACAGACTTCTAAGGAAACAGGCAAACGAGTCCAAAATGAGTACACTAAACTCAAGTGCTGGGTAGAAGTAGTTAGACCAAAGTCCTGGGAAGGAACCTACAGCTAGACTCTGAACTACACTATGTCCTATCTAGAAACTGTGGAGACAGTAAAATGAATTTGGCTACAGAAAAGGGATCTGGTTTAAGAGCTTATAACCAGTGTGGTACACATTATGAAGGAATATGAAAATAAAATTAATTCATCTATTCACCATTTACTAAACAATACTGGGGTTAAGAAGGAAGATTCAGAAGACAAATCATGGACATATCTCTTAGCAGCTGGGTAATATGGGGTAAGTGTCCTAGTTTCTCTGTGAAACAGAAGTCACAGTACCTATCTCACAGGGCCATTAATATACTGGGACTTTATCTAAATTCTATAATTTTGTTCATCAAAAGAGACTGTTAATGAAAATCCCCAAACTGGGAAACACTATTTGCAAATCATATACTTGATAAAGGATTTGTGTCTGCAATATACATAGAACTCTAAAAACTTAATAAGAAAAAATATATAACAAATTTTGAAAATGGGCAAAATATCATTTTACCAAGGAATATATACAGATGGCAAATGAGCACATGAAATGATGCTCAATGTCATCAGTCACTAGGGAAATAATTAAAATCATAATGAGATCTCCTTACAGTCCTATTAGAATGGTTAAAATTAAAAACAGAACAACAGAAAAACCCACTGACAATCCCAAAGGTCAAGATGTGGAGCAACTGGAACTCTCATACATTGTTGGTGGCTACGCAAAATGGTCCTGCCACTCTGGAAAACACTTTGGCAATTTCTTATAAAGTTAAACATATTTACCATACAACCCAGGAATTTCACTCCTAAGCATTTACCCCAGTAAAATGAAAACTTATGTATATACACTTCTAAGTAAATGTCTATAGCAACTAACATATTATAGCTAAAAAAATGTAAAAGGTCCAATGTCTTTCAAATGTTGAAAGGATAAACTGCAGTATTTCCATTCAATAGAACAGTACTCAGCATGAAAAATCATGTGGAGTAGGCTAAGCCAAAGAGCCATACTCAAAAGCTATATACAGCTGGGCATGGTGGTGCAGGCCTGTAATCCCAGCAGCTCCAGGCTAAGGCAAGAGGATCCTGAGTTCAAAGCCAGCCTCTGCAATTTAGCAAGGCGCTAAGCATCTCAGTGATACCTTGTCTCTAAATAAAATACAAAATAGGGCTGGGGATGTGGTTCAGTGGCCCAGTGGCCCTGAGTTTAATTCTTGGTACACCCTCCCCCCCCTCGCAAAAAAAGCTACATACATATAATTTATCATTTACATAACATTCTGGAAACCATACAGACAGAAAACAGATCTTCACTGGGGTCTGGGGAGTGGGAGGGGCTAAATGAAAAAGGGCGAGAAGAGATTTTGGAGGGTAACAGAATTGTTCTATTTCTTGATTGTGGTGGTGATTTTAGGACTATATGCATTTGTCAAAACCTAGTATAGTACACTTTTGTTGTATTCAATCATACATTAACTTTTTAATGGCAGAAAAAGAGTCATAGGAACAGGTGAGTTCCAGAGAGTCTAAGAATGCTAGCTAGGCCAGGCAGCTGTGAGGATGATGGTGTTCTCTAGAAAGGCAGCATTATTAAAGCCTAAGTCACAGGCCATGGCCCAGACTTGGATGGAAGTACATACGGGAATATGTTCCATCTTCACTGTTCATTCCTCACCCTCTCTGCTACCTTTTTTTTTTTTTTTGTCTTGGCAGAACCCTCAAGATTCAGTCACTTGGAAAAAGGACTTTAGGGGAGTTGAGGATAGGTTCTCAATATAGTTGAAAAAACAAAACAAAAAAAACACACCATCACCAACAAAAACCTTCCCTAAATCAAATAATCAACATTGGATTAAGCCTGAAAAGATACTATGTAAGCCTCCTGCCTCCCACACCTGAATCATACCAGGAAGGGCTCTTTAAACTTCTCTTAAAACAGCAAACAAACTAGCAAGGGTACGGGGAAGCAAGATAATGTCCAAGTTTAATCATAAGTTATTTTAAGAATACAGTTCTGTTCGTGGTTTTCTTCAAAGCACGGTCTGTCAAGGATTAACTGACATCATTTTCAAACAAAGTGAAATCTAATAAGTAGCTCCTGTAAATATGGAATTTGTTTTGGGCACTGGAGATTGGACCCTGGGGCGCTTAACCACTGAACCACATTCATAGCCCTTTCTATTTTTTATTTTGTGACAGGGTCTCGCTAAATTAGAGGCTGGCTTTGAACTTGCAATCCTTCTGCCTCAGCCCCCTGAATTGCTGGGATTAAAGGTGTGTCCCCACTGTGTCTGGCTATTAAGTTTGGTTTTTACATTAAATATGAAAAAAGTAACGTTTACAATCTCTAATTCTGCTTACTGACTAGTGGAAGAAAACCGAAAGAAAGATAAGCAACGAAGTCATAATTTTCATTTTAAAGAGAGAAAGTGGGGGAAAATTAGACAATGTACTTTCCTTGCCAAAAGCTAACAAATACACTATAATGGAAATATTTAAATAGGAGTCAGGATACTTGGATTCAAATCTCAACTCTGCAAAGAATTTGAATGCCAACTGGCTGAATAAAGCCTATCATATCTCCCTAGCCTTGTAATAAAATGAAGATTAAAGAGAGATATGCAATTTAAAATTTATTACAATAAAATGTGAAAGCAATTAGAAATTACTAAAAATGTTAAGAATACCATTAACATCACTGTCTGATAGCCTGACTAACAAAATGGTACTAAAAACACTTGAACCAAGACTATCTTATTAACCAGTATTATATCATTAACCAGAACAACCTGACACAAAAACTCCACTAGAAGAATTTTCAAGATGTTCCTTTTGATACATATTAGAAGATTCATGTTGTAACATTCCAATGTATTGGGATACCTAGGAAGTTTTCTTTAAATAGCCTGAAATGTGAAAAAAGATGACCTAACTTTTTTATCTTTTATTAATTTACTTATTTTATTTTATAGCTTTATTGAGATATGATTAATATATAAAAACCTATATATTATTAATTTATTTATTTAATAGTTTCACTGAGATGTGAGAGATATGTAAAAGCCTATGTATCTTTCATTTATTTTGTAGCTTTACTGAGGTATGTTTGATATATAAAAACCTACATATATTTAATGTATACAAACTGATGAGTTTGGCAAAAGACTGAATAGACATTTTACACACACTTCTGATACTATCACCAAAATCAAGGTAGTGAACATCTCCATCAGTTCTAAAAGTATCCTGTGTCCCTTTGCCTTTTTCTTTTCTTTTTGTAGTAAGAATACTGAACATGAGATCTTCCTTCTTAACAAAATTTTAATTATTCAACACTACATTATTAATTATAGGTGCTACAATGTTAACACATCTATGATTTATCCATGTTGTATAACTGTAACTTCATACCCATTGAACATCTCCTCCTCATTTTCCCTCCTCCCATTCCCTAACAACCATCATCCTATTTTCTGCTTCTGTAAGTTTGACTGTTTTAGATACTTCAAGTAAGTGGAATCATGCATTATTTGTCCTTCCATAACTGACTTATCTCACTGAGTATAATGTCTTTTGGATCCATCCATGATAATGGAAATGACAGGATTTTCTTGGTTTAAGGCTGAATACTATTTCATTTCACATTTTTAAAATCTACGTGTCAATGAAAATTTGGGTTGTTTCCATATCTTAGCTACTGTGAATAGTGCTGGAATGAACATGAGAGTGTAGACTTCTCTTTGAGATCCTGATTTCAATTCTTTTGGATGTATGCCCAGGAGTAGAAGTGCTAGGTCATATGGCATTTCTACTTTTAATATTTTGAAGAACCTCCCTACTGTTTTCCATGGCAACTGCACATTTCGACCACAGCATTTAACATTTCCACCCATATTCTGTGGATTCCAATTTCTCCATACCACTGCTAACACTCATCTTTTGTGTTTTTAATAGTAGCCATCCTAATAGGTGTGAGATGGTATCTCGTGGTTTTGATCTGTTTCTCTGATGATCAGTGATGTTAAGCACTTTTTCCTATACCTGCCAGTCATTTATATGTCTTCTTTGAAAAATGTCTATTCAGTCCTTTGCCCAATTTTTAATCAGGTTACTTGTTTTTGCTATTGAGTTGTATGAATTTCTTATGTATTTTGGAAATTAACCCTTTATCAGCTACATGTCTTGATAAATCTTTTGTTCCATTCTGTGGGTTGCTTTATTCTTCCGCTGTGCCAAAGCTTTTTAATTTGATGTAGTCCTATTTGTCTATTTTTGCCTATCTTTTAACACCAGATCCATGAACTCAAGACAAACATCATGAAGCATTGTCCCTATTCTCTTAGGAGTTTTACAGTTCCAGGTCTTTATGCTTAAGTCTTTAACCCAATTTGAATTGATTTTTGTGTACGGTATAAGATAAGAAAGCAATTTCATTATTGCATGTGGATATCCAATTTTCCCATTTGTTGAAAACATTATCCTCTCCCACTGTATGCTCTTGGCATCTTTATCAAAAATCAACTGACCACAAATATGTGGGTTCATTTCTGGGTTCTCTATTTTGTTCCCTTGGTCTAAAAGGCTTTATGCCAGCACTATATTTTTTAAATTACTGCAGCTTTGTAATAAGTTCTGAAATCAGGAAATATGGTACCTCTATCTCATTCTTTCTCAAGACTGCTTTGCCTGTTCTTGGGTATTTTGTTACTCTGTATAAATTTTAGGACATTTTTCTATTCAGTAATAAATGCCATTTGGATTTTATGGAAATAGCACTTAAATCTGTGCATTGCTTTGGGTAGCATGGGCATTTTAATGAGATTAAGTCTTGAAGAAAGAATACACGATACATTTCTCCGCGAGTGGGGGCGGGAGGTTCTTTGATTTTTTTCATCAATGTACCAGAGAGTTCAGTGTGTAAGTCTTTTGCTTTCTTGGTTAAATTTATTCATAAGTATTTTATTCTTGTTGATGCTGTTTTAAATAGAACTGTTTCCTTAACTTCTGTTTCAGATAGTTTAATGTATAGAAATGTAACAGCTTTTACATGTTGATCTTGTACCATGCAACTTTACTGGATTCATTTATTAGTTCTAATTACCTAACCTTTCTATCTTACAGGAAATTCGAGTGGCAGAGATCTGAAACAGAAGTTCTTACTTCATTTTGGCCATTATATCATTTATTGCAAGGAGGAAAAAGAGAAAACCAACTTATCCCTGAGTTGGGTCTATATTTGTGTCACATGATCCTTTAATCCAGGTTTTTTAAAAATGAAATTCAGGGCACATTCAGCCAGAACAGATTCACCATATTACTCCATCCTGACCCTTCCTCATAAATATTCATGAAATATTAATACAAATATTAAAGAGTGAACAGGTACTTTACATTTATCATTGTTTCACTCTAACATCTCTAAAGAAATAGGTATTTTCATTCCCAACACATAAGAAAACAAACTCAGAAGGGATAAACAACTTGCTCAAAGTCACACAGCAGGCAAGCATCAAGTGCAACTCTAAACAAGGTCTCATACTCAACCTCTTATATACCAATCCTGATCCTTCAAATAACAAATGATTTTTCCTCTAAAAGGCAGACAACAATAGTGGCAAATAAATGTCAGGGAAAGGCCAAAAATGATTTATTAACCTATTAGTAATATTAGTATTAATTTTCATATTGATTCATCAGGAAGGCAGAATAGTTATTATCATTGGTTTACTTCTGAAGAAATAAAGGTGAGAAAAGTTATACAATTTGCTACAGGTTAAAAAAGATACTACCATAAACCACTAGAGAGCTTTATAGTTCCCAAAATGCTTATTCACCAATCCATATAGAATTCAGAAAGCAATTATTCATTAAACAACTATCAGGACCTGTCCAAGCAGCTTGAAAAATATCAGTGAACAATATAGGCAGAGATTTCTACCCTCATAGAATTTACATTCTAGCCAGGGAGACAGAAATAGTAAATACAAATGAGCAAATTATACATGATATTAGATGGTGATTGAGTGCTCTGGAAAAGATAAGTAGAAGAGGCAGGATAAAAGGATTTTAGAGTGTCAAAAGAGAAGGGTGCACTTTAAAATAAGGTGGTCAGAGTGGATTTACTTAAGAAGGTAATGTTCAGGCAAAAATTTACAGATGGAAAGGAATTAGGCATGCAAATGTTCCTGGCAGAGGAAAAATCCAGTCCAGCAGCCATAGAGAGAGAGCATGCCCAACATTCTAGAGAACAGCAAGGAGGTCCACATGGATGAAGTGGAGTAAGGGAGAACATTAAGACCTCAAGTTGGAGGGGTAGTGGGGACAGATCTTATAGGACCTTGTAAGGACTTTCAGACTTGGAAAGCTAAGGTAGTTGTTGGGGAAGTTAAAAAAATGATCTAATTTACCTTTTACAAGCCTACACTGACTACTCTGTTGAGAACTGAATGAAGAGAGGGAGGGCCATGAGTCAAACCAGGCATATAAGTGTTTAACACTAGGGCAATAACCTAGACTAGATGATGACCTAGGCTTTTTTAAGACCTAGGCTTAAAATGATGATTGAAACAATGCAGAAAGTAAGAAGTGATCCTTTGCTGGATATTTTCTGAAAGTAAAGCCAACAAAATTTGCTAACATATTGGATATTGGATACAAGATAGAAAAATCAAGGATAACTCCAAAGCTCTGAACTGAGCATCGAGACGGATGGAGTCTCCAACAACCAAAATGACAGAGACAGTGGGTAGAGAAGTAGGGGAAATAAAAAGAGCTCAGTTTTAAACATGTCAGCTAGAGATGTCAAGTAGGCTGTTAAACAGACAAATTTAACTTTAGGATAGAGGTCTGCCTCAAACATAATTGTGGTAATTTTTAGGCATACAACAAACATTTAAAATCATGAAATTCAAACTGCCAAAATTAAAAATGATCTTTCAGTTCAGTTAACCCCTGAACTGATAAAGATTAAATAAGGTCTAAAGAAAGTTAGAGATGTATACAAATCAATTTTAACAGAGCTGGTACTCTTTAGCTCTGAATTTCTTTTTTTTTTTGTTTTGGTACTGGGGATTGAACACAGGGGCACTCGACCACTGAGCCACATCCCCAGCCCTATTTTGTGTTTTATGTAGAGACAGGGTCTCATTGAGTTGCTTAGCGCCTCGCCATTGCTGAGGCTGGCTTTGAACTTGCGATTCTCCTGTCTCAGCCTCCCTAAGTGCTGGGATTACAAGCGTGAGCCACCGCGCCCAGCTTAGCTCTGAATTTCTTGCGAATGCTTTGCTGCTAGCTAGTATAATTAAACAATTGTCCTTTGAAAGCTAAGTAAAGGGAGTTTACCTTTCAGAAAAGATTTTCCAAATACTGTGCATAGAATATGGACTTATTTTCTCCCTTCTTCTTTTCTTTTCTTTCTTTCTTTCTTTTTTGGCACCAGGGATTGAACTCAGGGGCACTCGACCACTGAGCCACATCCCCAGCCCTATTTTGTGTTTTATGTAGAGACAGGGTCTCACTGAGTTGCTTAGCGCCTCGCCATTGCTGAGGTTGGCTTTGAACTTGCGATTCTCCTGTCTCAGCCACCCAAAGTGCTGGGATTACACGTGTAAGCCACCACGCCCGGCTTTATCTTCTCAAAAAGCATTATGCAGAGACATTAAATGTCTAGCACACTGTAAGCATTCCATAAATATTATTTAATAAGTAAACAAATTTGCCATTAAATAACACAAGCTTACTGTGACACTATTTTGAGTATCTAAACCGTATTTGTCAATGAGGTTATACTGAATTAAACATTTTTCCTTACCTGATATTTAAGCCAATGAAATTTGTCCATGTGAAAATATAATCTCCACCAAAGACCATTCCAATGTAAGTTATTAATATATTCTAAAAAGAAAAATGGCAATATATTGTAATACAGGTTTAACCAAGTTTTTTAAATGTACATATAAACTCGTCCATGCTTTGACCCAAATATCTATCCTTAAAATACAAAAATAAACAAACAGTAACAACAAAAACCCATCAACCCTAAACTGAGTATAATGTGAACAAAGACACTAGCTAAGGAGTCAATGATGTTAGCTTGTTCCCAAATCATTTCTCCGGACGTAAATGCTTGTAGAACACTAACAAGATTATCAAACTTTCCCTGCCTTGTGGTATGGCTGACAGATGGCTTTTTACTCTGATTGGGTTAACTACTTATGAGGGAAGAATAAAGAATGAAAGAATGCTTACATGCAAACATCTTTCCTTTTCTTTTAAAAAGGAAAAAGGGAAGCCGGGTGCGGTGGCTCACACTTGTAATCCCAGCACTTTGGGAGGCTGAGACAGGAGAATCATGAGTTCAAAGCCAGCCTCAGCAACGGTGAGGCACTAAGCAACTCAGTGAGATCCTGTCTCTAAATAAAACACAAAATAGGGCTGGGGTTGTGGCTCAGTGGCTGAGTATCCCTGAGTTCAATCCTTGGTACCAAAATAAATAAATAAAAATAAAAAATAAAAAGGAAAAAGGGGATGATGGGAACTTTGCCAACAGGAAGACTACTATTAGAGGAATTGTCCCTGGTATCTTCAATAACACATGGGAAGTCATTTTGAAGTATTATACCTAAAATCACTTCTGACACTCCTAGGTATAAACATCTGGCTCCCTTTAAGTATCCTCAGAATAAAAAAGCAGAAAACAACTTTCCAAAGTTTAAATTATCATTCAATTCCTTCCAAATATCCTTTCTTTTATATTCATAAGTCACTGCCTCTCTCTCTGCTATTAAAACTGCCATAAACTGTAAATGTCACAACATTCCTGGACCAGGCCTAAAGACCAGGACTGGGATATAGCTTGGTGGTAGAGTGCTTGCCTAGCTAAGGAACTTGGTTCAATCCTCAGTTGTAGAGAGCCGTCTGTGGGCTGTGTGTAGACCACCACGCACTGTAGCCATTTGAATAGGAGAATCTGGTGTCTAGGAATGCCATTCAATATTTCATCTGGTTTGAGTGCCCAGACTTCTAGAACCTTTATTCAAGCTCTGCCAAAAGTCCCACATAGTACTGGAGATGGGCTGACCTGCTGTAGCCACACAGCCCCTCAGATGGGTGTGACCTGCCAAGATGCCAATCAGCCTGCTGACTGCAAGACACCAAGAAGCAAGACTCCACCCTTGAAACCTTATCCCAGCCTTTGATGTACCCCCTTAAATAAACCACAGGAGCCATTTTTTTGTTTTCTAGCTCTAGGTCCCATGTGGACTGGACCTATCAGGGGCTCCAATTTTTAAAACTATAATTCTGTCTTTGTCTTTTGTTCTTTACTAATTATTCTAGACTATAATTTCTCAGGTGGCTTACATCCTTCTTGTCAGGAAGAAGCACCCCTCGAGGAGATGCTGGCCATCTCCCCACATTCAGTAGTGAAAAAAGTGAAAAACAAAAACAAAAACAACTTCAAAATAATTTTCATAAGAGTGACCTTTGAGAGAGTTTTCAAAATTACATCAGCTTCTTCTAGGTATAAGGATGGTGACAGCAAGTTACTTTAGAGCAGATTAAAAAAAAATTGTATTTGTAGATAGGAAGCATGCCTTTATTTTATTTGTTTATTTTTATATGGTGCTAAGGATTGAACCCAGTGCCTCACACATGCTAGGTAAATGCTCTGCCACTGAGCTACAAGCCCCAGCTTTAGAGCAGAGTTTCTTATTGAAGGAAAAAAAATATACATCTTGTAACAGTAAACAAGGCCAATAGGTATGCTGGAAAAGTAAATAACAGGACTCTCTTTGAATACAGAGATCCAGGGAGAAAGTAGATTAATTTGCATAAACTGCCCAAGGAATTCAGAAAATGGGGGTACAGAGAACACAACTTTGCTGCTCAAAATCAAAAAAGTTCTAGGTACATATTAGGGTATCTTAAGCAACATTTGCTATCAGAAGGACACCAATCTCCCCAGACAGAATGTACCAACCAGTAAGCACAGAAGAGAATACTGCTAGGGCAGAACTAAGACCAATCCTCCAATTTTAGTGTATCTGAAAATTACCTGGAAACCTTGTTAAAAATGAAGATTTCCAGGCTATACTCTACAGATTGTACTTTGGTCTATCTGGGGTAGGCCTGGGGATTCCGTTTTTAACCAGAAATCCTAAGTAATTTTCCCATCACACCTCACCAAAGAGAAATGAGGAATTTGACAGAAGGGTTTGTTAAGTTGGGATCCTTAAGCACAGAAAGAAGCTTAAAGCCTCCTGAGAGAATGATGGCTGAGCGGAAAGGCTAGTGAAAGAAAGGATAAGGAAAGGTTAATGAAAGAAGCACCACTGTGTCCTGTGAGACTATGACCAGTAAAAGCGTTGGTGGACTCCCATCTGTTAGCTCTCCTTCAACAGTGAGACCATGCAGCAGTGAGGAGCAAAAGCAATTAATCAGGCAATCCAGTTTTTTCTCCTTCCTCAAAGTTGTGAAATAAAACTACTCCCTTGGGACTAAGTCCTTGGGTTATTAGACAATTAAGTATATCAAAAGAAAAATATAGACTGCACATTCAGTATCACTGTGTTTGTATCCCATGTTGACCATAGTAAAGTACACTAAGAAATTCCAAGCTAGTTGGTTTAATTATTTAAACCAAACATAGGCTTTCCTGTCCCATCCTTCTCCTTAGCTAAAACATGGCACCAAATGCCCAACCTCTTATGTTCTAACTGTTCTTATTCTAAAGATACAAGCCATCTACTTTGTTCATGAAGCATTCACTGTGCAAAACCGAAACACAGCAGAGAGCTATTCTGAGGGGCTAACACTGTCTCAGTTGGCCCAGTCCCTTGTTTTTAACTTTCTGGGAAAATTCACACAATTGACTTATAGCTTAATTTAGAATTCTATTCATATCAAACACTCCAATTTCATGATTTGAAGATACAGACTTAGGTAAATTATAACCCAATCTGGTTTCTAACAGGAGATCTGGCAGGCCCAACTCTACTGCGGGTACAGAACACCAGTGACAGGCCCCATTCCACTGGGAGGGTGTTTTATTTAGCAGTCAGTAAAAATGTTACCCCCACTGTTGACTACTGAAGCATCAGAAAGGAGGCCACCAGAAACCAATCTCTTCTTCCCAAATGATCTGGACCTACCTCTCTATCTTGTCTCTTTTAGAAAGCAAACCCACTTGGCTAATTCAGATATGCCATGGCCTCCTTGATCTTAAAGAGCTAGAATCACAAAGTCAGATGACAGAGGCCACAGGTTTCAGTGAACTTTAGTTCAATATTCAAGTCAACTTGGCTCTCTTGGCTGAAGACAAATGAGTTTCCCTCAAATAAAACAGTTCAGGGGGAAGAAACATCACTGAAAATGTCAGACACGATTTTTAAAAATGGGTCATGTAAGGTTTGGCTCAGGCATAGGAAAAGCACCTTGATTCACTTTTGGCCAGCACCTCTCACAGAACAGCCAGAACTCAGTGAGAAAGAACGGTTCTCACTGGGGTTAAAGGGATGGGCCTATCTCTACTAAGCTATTCATCTGCCCTGTACCAAACAGGCCTAACTCTCTTTCTTCCTCTACTCTAAGATCATACATTTTCCTTTTCCTACACTCCTCAGAACTAAGTTGCCTGCAAGTAGACCACGCTCTCCCTGAGTTCTTAAAAACTTAGAAATGCAACACCATCTGTCAAAACTATTAAGACAAAACAGGAAATAAGGATTATGGGACTTAAGAACATGACCAGATTATTATTTTAGAGAACCAATATTCAAAAAAAGCATATACCAAAAAGATACCAGTATTTTTTTCAACTTACCTTAATACAGCCAACTATTGTAGTTGTAAGAGCGGAATTATACTGAGTGCAGAGCACTGTAGCATACATCAAGATAAACCTAGGGTAAAGAAGGAAAAGGTATGTCATAATGAAGACCCACTGCTTACTTTATTTTTTATTTTTTGGTACCAAGGATTGAACTCAGGGGCACTCGACCACTGAGCCACATCCCCAGCCCTATTTTGTGTTTTATGTAGAGACAGGGTCTCACTGAGGTGCTTAGAGCCTGGCAGTTGCTGAGGCTGGCTTTGAACTCCCGATTGTCCTATCTCAGCCTCCCTAAATGCTGGGATTATAGGCTTGCACCACCGCACCCAGCTCCCAGTGCTTACTTTAAAATATTCTCTAGCCAAGAGAAACAGCCAGAGTCGGTCATGCTAACTCATTCTAGTCACTGAGCAACTGTGAGCTTTCCTCACCTCCCGTTGTTAAACTGCAGCTTCAGATTTTTTAAGATTTCTAAAGGGAAACACATGTCCATTTCCTGACCAGGTGTTTTTCCCTGATCCCCTCAACAAAACCATGAAACTATCACTTATAATGATGAGTATTCTTCAGCAATCATGCTTCCTTCTGCCTCACCTAAGCCAGGCAGAAAGCTCAGAGCTCACGACCCTAGCTCAGATGTGCTCCCATGAGAGCAATGTGACTTCTGGACAGGATGAAGCCAAGAGGGATGCTTAAGGATGGAAGAAAATCAAATCGGAACTACTTTAAGAGGGGACACAGGCTTCCTTAAACAACTAAGCGGCAGCACTTGGAACTCCTAGATTTCCACTGAGGCTTTTTTTTGGCACTGGGAATTGAAGTCAGGGGCACTCAACCACTGAGCCACATCCCCAGCCCTATTTTGTATTTTATTTAGAGACAGGATCTCACTGAGTTGCTTAGCATCTTGCTGTTGCTGAGGCTGGTTTTGAACTTGTGGTCCTCCTGTCTCAGCCTCCCAAAGTGCAGGGATTACAGGTCTGTGTCACCATGCTCGGCTTCCACTGAGGCTTTTGAGCTGACTTAGTCCTAGGGCAGCATGTCACTATATTCTGAAGCACCTGCTCACTATGTGCTAGGTCCAGTCACAAATGAGCTGACTGGCTAAGGGAAAGACACATTATAGAAACATGGAAGTGAGGAGAAGAGGCTTGTTTGCAGATACCTTTTGCCTTCTATTTTTTCTCTTCTAGACAGAAGACAACATGGTAGACAGAAGTCCATCAGCCCCAAATTCAAACGCTGCCTTGCCATCTACTGCTTGTGCAAACCTAGATAATTAATTTTTGAGCCTGCTTTCTCATAAGTAAGGGGAAAACAATATATGTCAAATGGTCAATGTAGAGATAAAATAACGCATATTGAAATAAAATGGTGCTTATTATAGTGTAAGCCAATGGATACCTATTAGTTTCTTTTCTCTCTCCTTCAACATGACTTTGGGATCAATTCAGCAGCCCTGAGAGCACACCCCCAGGTGCCATGAAACCACTTCCGTCTGGAGTTGATTATCCTAAGCTTACACACTCAGGAGACCAAACAGGATACTGAGAAATGAGGCAGATGGACTCCTGAACAAATTTCTCTAATCTATGTCTCTAGGAAAAGTATCTGCTAACAAGGTGGCAAACACTCACCCCATCACACAGGACAGGGTGAACTGCAGAAGAAAGAGGGTGTCGGCCCAGCCTTCAAATTCCATTGCCTGTAATACACAAGAAGATTTTAGAGCAGGCCCTCAAAAGGAGCTCATTCATTCATTCATTAATGAAAATCCTTCTAGGTGTCTATCCCTAACATGCACATGCACACACAGAGGCATGCATTTTCCTGTGTCACTCCTAGGATAGAGTGATGTTCAAGAGTTTCAAATATATCAAACTGAACCAACAAAAATTTTCAGAAGATAACCTACTTTCTAAAATGTAATGTGGGAAGATTTTGTACTCTCCCTACTGGTGCAAAGAAACAGATATTCCTTGAAGGCATACATCATATCATATCTGGTTAAACTCAGCTATTCTCCCAGATGGCTGTTAATGTACTAGTGTTAAAGGTTTTCTTCAACATTAAAACACATTTCCTCCTTGTAATGTGTGAAAACTCAAGCACAGAATTAATTATACAAATGTACCTGAGGTCTACTCAGGGAGAATTATTATTTTAAAACAGTTAATTCTAACTGCATAGTGCTTTTTTTATTATTGTTTTTGTTTACTTGATGTCAAAAGGAAAGGAATGAACAGAAATGAAAGTGTGCACAAATCATCTCATCTATCATGAAGAAGGGTTTCCCTCTCAAGTACAATTTCCTTCACAATATGATCTTGAGAAGCAAATGTCAAAAACATTTCTACATGTTTATCTCTGCCTACCCATCCAGCTTCAACTCTTGGCACTTTCACATAAATCTTGTGCCTCCAAAGCTCCAGCAATACCAGACTTCTTGTGGTTTATAAAATATAACTTCAGTTTTTTCTATTTGCCTGCCTTGCCTGGAACGTCCTTCCCTTCAACACTGACTCTTATTCACCCAACAAACTAAAACTCCAGACTCCTTTGCGGGGACCAAGCACTTCCTCTGTGCCTCGGTGCTTCTCTCTAGATCTCTTATCTGTCTGAACTGTAACCTTTTCTATACCTACAGATTGTGAGCTCCTTATAGACACATCATATTTATTTAATTGTATTCTCAACATGGCACTTGTCAAACAATAGTCAGTTTGTTTAAAGTACTTTCTTTGTTGACATTAATATATAAAAAATAAAATTCACCATTTTTTAGTGTACAATTCAATGATTATTGACAAATGTATAATCGGGTAATCACTATTACAATCATGGTAAGGCAGTTCCCACCTGCCCCCTTTACAGCCAATCACCTCCCCCATTTCCAGTCCATGGCAGCCTATAATGTACTTCTGCTCTTGTTTTGTGTTGAACAATTTCCTGTAAAGGAATTGTATAGTATGTACTCTTTCATGTCTTGCTTCTTTCACTTGGCACAATGCTTTTAAGAGTCATCCATGCTCAGTATTTATCATTAATTCACTCATTTTTATTATCAATTAGTATTTCATCATATATATAACACAATTTGTTTAGTCAACAGTCAATGGACTTGTATTTGGGTTGTTTCCACAATTGTTATTATGAATAAAGCTACAATTAACCTTTAAGTAAAAGTTTGTTGACATATTATTATTTGTCTTGGGTAAATACCTAGAATATTGAATTGCTAGTTCTTTTGGTAAGTTTATCTTTAATTTTTTTTAAAATTTTTGTTTTAGTTGTAGATGGACACAATATCTTTATTTTATTTTTATGTGGTGCTGATGATTGAATCCAGTGCCTCACGCATGCGAGGCAAGTGCTCCATCACTGAGCCACAATCTTAGCCCCTATCTTTAATTTTATAAGAAACTATAAACTGTTTGCCAAAGTAGCTACATAAGTGTATATTCTCACCAGCACTGTATGACAGCTCTCCCTGCTATACATTCTCATCAATATTTAGAATTCCCAGAGGCCCTTCTGGTAAGTGGCAAGTTGCATTTCAGAATTCTAATTTGTGTTTTCCTAATGACTAACCAGGTTGGGTATCTTTTAATGTGCTTATCTGACATCAGTATTTGTTTTTTTATGGTCTATCCAAATCTTTTGTCAAATTTTAATTAACAATCTTCTGATAAATGAGTTTTAAGTTTTTTTTACACATTCTTGATAGATGTCTTTAACCATGTGAATGTGGTACACACACATATACATGGGTGACCTAGGAGTAAAAAATTATCAGAATCATATAGCAAAAACCTTAAATAAATATCTCTATACTCTATATACGCTATATAAAGGAGTTCCTTTCCTCCTTTAAATATCTCCTATGCTACCAGGGCACAATTCTGACAGGTATCAAGTCAGGCCTTGGGGCATTATGCTAAAGAGGATTTAATCAGGTCTGCTCATAATGAAATAGCAAGCTACAGCAACAAAAAAAGTATTACCTAATATTTGTGGAGTACTTCTACTTAGATCATGTCATTAAATTCCCATAATAACCCAGTGAGATGAAAAAGCCAAGTCATATTATCCCCAGAAGACATAAAATGACTAACTTAAGGTCCCACAGCTAACGTACTAGACTCAAGTCTCCACATTCCAAGTCCATGGCTCTCTACAATCAATGTTAAATTTTATTCAGAAAAATTCCCCAAATATATACTGCATAGGTTCCCCTGGGGTACACAGTAACTATCCTGCAGGATATTAAAATAAATCTCATGGCTATGATTCCATTTACGTAAGATTCAAAAATAGAAAAATAATTCTCAGAGGATTTACTTTCCCCAGTTCCCTAAGTATTTGGTCTAGGTCTGAAGAAAGCCAGTCTATGGCACAAGTAGCCTGTTGCATTCCTCTACTTTACCACAAGAATAGATCTTTGATCTCTGCCACCTGCCATAAGGACAGCAATAAAAAAGCAATAAAAGCTACTGCTTATTAAGAGCTTCCTATATGCCAGATTCAGAAATATTAATTTTTCCAAAATTATTCAGCTATTAAGAGCTTATTTAGCTCCACGGCCTATAGTCCTTCTATCCATACTACTGGGAAACAACACACTCAAGTTTTTCTACTCGATGGTTCTATGTGGTTACTATTATCAGATCACTTTCTGTGAGGTCATAATAATGTCACTTAACCTCTATGAGTCCCTGCCTATATTACAAAGGCAGAAAACAGTCTGCTCCTTCTGCCTTTTGTTAGGAACAACTGGGAGAATACAATGAGATACTTCAAATATATACAGAATTTATAAACAGAAGAGATTATTTACTTAAGCTTCCACCACTACCACTATTAACTCTTGGTGGTAGATTTGCAGAGGAAAAAGAATTATTTTTTAAGGTTCTGGGGACTGAACCCAGGGCCATACACGTGCCAGGCAAGTGCTCTACCATTAATTAAGCAACACCCTCAGCCCCAACAGGCAAACCTTCTTATTCTCCCTAAGGTAGAAGACACAGAAGGCACAATGACCATGTACTTTTTTAATCAGGAAAAATAAAATGTTTAAACAAAACAAAACTTCTGCCTCTAGAGAAAACTCTGATAAAGAGCCACTGTGAAGAGAATAACCTGACTGGTCATTCTGTGTATGAAACAGAACTAAATGGGACTCTGCCACAAGCTCCACAATCTGCAATCTTGACTAAGTGGTGGCTGTGATTACAGACTGAACATACAAAGATGCTTTCTTAGGCTTCCTTCTGTTTTGAATGAAGTCTCCTGCTCTACAGGTGCTGATGGTATAATGTAATTCCATAGGTCAAAACCCAGAGTGTGAAAAGAGTGTCACACAAAAGGCAAAGGTTATATGGACCTACCACTTTGTATAACGAAGCATTTGGCTCCAGTAAGATTTTTATTCAAATAAAAATATTTGAGCCAGGCAAGGTGGCACACACCTGTAATGCCAGCACTTTGGGAGGCTGAGACAGGAGAATCATGAGTTCAAAGCCAGCCTCAGCAATGACGAGGAGCTAAGCAATTCAGTGAGGCCTTGTCTCTAAACACAAACCAAAATCGAGCTGGGGATGTGGATCAATGGTTGAATACCCCTGAATTCAATCCCTGGTACCAAAAAAAAAAGGAAATAAAAAAGTTTAACTATGAAAATTGTTCTCTGCTTGCTTAGATTAAGGAAATTAAAAGATTTAGGGAGTAAGATTAAGCACTAAAATGACATAATCAATACCAAGACTAAAATCTAGTCCAGAAATGCAATCAGATTTTGTCTTTTTTACCAGCTCTGATGGATTAATTCTGGCTGTCTGAACCACTTCTTGGGAAACACTGTGCTGTGACTACTTGGCCTTGTCCACAAGAGCATAGGATAACATCTGCACTGATTCACCACTCCTAATCTAATGAGAAACAATGAATAATTTCATGGTGCATTTCAGTCTCAAGTGCAACCATTCCCACTTCCAGGAAAATTTTCTAAGCAGAGTCAACAACTTATTTGAGATGCTAACTAAAATTCGAAGTGTACATGACACCTTTTCTGTATTTTGAGATCTCCCTACTTACCTTGAAAAATTTTAATAAACTATTTAGGCTTTGGACATTATGGTAAAAAGGTTGTAAATGATGTAATTCTATTTTGAAATTTCCTTCCCTTAAAAAAAAACTATTGAGAAAAAAAACTGTGTCCTTTTTTAAAAGTAAACTGCTAGGAAACTTGCTAAGGCAGAACAAAGATAATGTTAGTGGTGCAAAGGATCTTCCATAGTTCTCTCCTTGCCTTAGGAAAGTTAGGTGAGTTCATGGAACCAGTGGTGCTGGGTCACCCACCTTGACATCTGCACTATTAAAACAATTTTTTACCTCTCCTGCTCTGCCCCTTCTCCTAGCTTAAGTGAGAAGCTGAGCCCAGATATTTTCACTATCTCGCTGCTCACCAAGCTCTGCCACCAATGTAAAACCTACTTCAGGGTCCCAAAAACCAACTGTATGGTCCACAGAGTGACCTAGAAAAGAGAAATTACTGGACAGGTTACCTCAGTAGCCTAAAACTTTTGCATAATTTAGTGAGCAATGTTTCATAAGAGACACTTCCAGACAGATGATTTATGTAGCAACTTTTCTTGTCACTTCCCTAAGCCATGTAATATAATCAGTGATATAATGAAGACATTATACAATGTCCCAGTGCTTACAATACCGGCCTTGTGAGATCCACAGCAAGAGGTCTGTTCTTCCATTCCTACGTGAGAACACCTAGCAGAGTGTGCTGCCAGAAAGCCAAGCTCCAACTCCTGTGACTCTGAATCACTGGCTTTGTACTGCAAACATTCCCTTTTGGAGGTAGCAACTAGTAAGTTTAAACACAATCTGTCTTGACTCTTTGGAAAGTCATAAGTGAAGTGATATCCACTTCACCTCTACCTATATTACTTAGATATCTTTCATTAGCCGTAAACTGGTTTTCATATAATATGTAGAGATTTTTAAAATATTTTAGAAGATATATATTTTATTTTTTATCTTTTTAAATATCTTTATTTTATTTTTATGTGGTGCTGAGGATCGACTCAGTGCCTCACGCGTGCTAGGCGAGCAAGCTACTACTGCGCCATAACCCCAGCCCCAGAAGACATATATTTTAAAAAAACTAAGTGCTGAAATATTGGCTTGTTGGTTCAAAGTAAATCCAAGACATGCGAACCTTAAATAAACTTTTACTTTTTAAGGTAATTTAGTTTTACCATCCTTAACCTCCAATTCTTCCTTAAAGGTTGTATCAGTCCTGTCAATTGCCTCTCTGGAAAGCTGACCTTTCAGAATCTCTTGTATTCCTGCCCTAGCAGAGGGAAATTTTCCTTCCTTTTTCTACTAAGGTTAACAGTGAGACTTTGAGAAAAATAATTCAGATCTGATTCTGCTTTAGTTTGCATCCAGGTCAAGAATCTGCAACTCTAAAAATGTGAACAAATTAATTTGTTCCATCTTTCCCAGTTATTTTTAAAGTTAGGATTCATCACAGGGTATCCATCACTTATTCTAAAAAAAAAACAATATTTTTCTTATTGTTCACTTTATAAAGTACAGTTTTAAATACCTTCACATGATTCTACAATAAAAACAATACAGAAAATGAAGAGTTTGGAAAGCCTCCCTTGATTCCTTTCTATGCACCTATTCCCACACACAAACACAAAAATTATGTTTTTTTATTAGTTTCATATATATTCTTCCAATTCCTTTATTTGAATAAATGAATAAACTATGTGTGTCTTATTTTTCTTTTCATTTTACCCAAAGAAAGCATACCCTTTGCACCATGCTTCTACATTTAACCATTCATCATAGAGATCTTTTCATTCAATACAGAGAGCTTCCATGCAATAAGTGGCCTAGGCTCAGGAGAGCTAGGAGTCCTGCAGATGAAAGCAGTTTGACAGCATTGATTATGAGGGAGCATTGGATTCAGGCCAGCTGTGAGGACAGCAGCCTAGTGTCCACACCAACATGACTTTTACTCCTCATATGTCTCATCCCACAAAGGGACCAAAAACCAATTGTATGATGTACCCTGAGAACATTTTATCCAACCTCCTCATTTTATACATAACAAAGCAGAGTGGGAGAGCAGAAAGACTTATCCAAAATCAGTCAGTGCTGGGGACAGACCTGGAGGTTGCTGGTTTTCTCCACACAGGCCTAAATTTCTCTCCACTGTTCCACTTACATCACTAACTTTTAAGGACTTGTTACTACCTGGAGAGTAAATTTCAAATTCCTGTGTTTAGCAACTGGTCCTAATTTAGAAGGAAACAGACTGTGGTATGATGAGAAGAGTGAGAACACTAGTCTTACAATCTGGAAATCTGGGAAATCTAGACCTGGGTCCTCTCTGACCCCTGCTTTCCTCAATTATGAAATAAAAGGTTTGAACCAGATGTTCTCCAAGGCCTCATGAGTCTTACACTTCTATCTTCTTCTTTTTTTTTAAATATTTTTTTAGTTGTAGATGGACATAATATCTTTATTTATTTATTTTTATGTGGTGCTGAGGATCGAACCCAGTGCCTCATGCATGCAAGGCAAGCGCTCTACCACTGAGCTACAATCCCAGCCCCACTTCTATCTTCTAACAACACTGAGGGGTCTATTCCTATGCTCATGCTTAGTTCTGCCTGGAACACGCCTTTCTTTTCTCCTCCTCCATCTTTCTCAAGGTCCACCTTGGCTCTTCCTGATATTTACCCATTCAGAAAATGCTAATAAGAGCTCATCTCTCAGGACTCAGAACATGCTTTTTCCTCAACCTAGATCTAGATACTTCCCCTCCAAAAAGCCACACAAATTGGTTTCTCAGTCCATTCAGTTCAGTGTCTGCTCAAATGAACCTTATGAAGACACCTTTCCTAGTCATCTCATTTAAAATAGCACTTCCTCTTATTTTCATTGCTCTACTTCTCTTACTATATAATTTATGTGTAGTTTATCTCACCCTGCTGGAATCCAAGCACCATTAAAGCAGGGACCTTGGTCTTTGTTTTTTGTTGTGTTGTTGTTGTTTTCCTTTTCAATTCTTAGAAGAGCATCTGACACATAACGAGCATTTAATAAATACATTCTTTGAAAGAACAGTGATTATTTGTAAATAATTAATGACAAGGACAAGCTGCAGAGACTGCTTCCAATACTACTCTTTTTCTCACATTTGAAAGCTTGTCCTACAAGAAGGCCCTGCATGAAGTCCCAAATGGGGGAGAAAGTAATCAGGCTTTGGGAGACACATGTACTAAGGCAAAAAGCAAGTGTTCTGGAGTCAGACTGATTCTAGTCTTAAACCTTGCCAACTGGGCTTGAGGATGTTCCTAGCATCTGTAAAACAGATAACAACCTACCTCACAGGTATGTAATGAAGACCAGGGGAAATTATTTATGTTGAAGTATCTTATCAGGTAGAAGGCATCATACCAAATAGGTGAAGTATTCCTAACAGCCAGAAAGAGTCTTAAATTGTTTTTTGGCAACAGCCTCATTTAAAAATGTATGCATATACATTCATGTTTGTCCAAATATACATATGCACATTTAGGAGAAAAAGCACACTGACAATGAATTGGACTTACTAGAAAACTCTTATCTTACCATCCATATACCCCATTTTTTAATGTGAACCCTTTTAGACAAGGCTTCAGACAAACAGCCCACTGTCCACTGTGAAAATGAATTTTCCAGTGGAAAAAATAAATTATAGACCTCTTGTAGAATACTATGAGCCTCCTGGACACCATGGGTCATCTAGGCTTCCACCTACTACATACAGGCTGTTTTAAATGAAAAAATAATCATTCAACCACCTAAGTCTCATCTCTAAAACAAGCCCCCAAACAGGTTAGCATTGCTTGTTGCATTTGGTGGTTAAGAAAACAAGAACTACCTCCACTAAACAACAAATATTGATACTCAACCCACATCAATTTCTTCCTAACCTGAATACTTACAGTACTTACTGACAGGCATGCACTTTAGTGCTAGATCTTACACCATCTCAGTACCATGCTAATGTCCTCTTTGGGTGGAAAAGATTGGGTCATACTTCTCATATATTCCATGAAGTTAACAGAGCTTTCTTAGCACAGGAAAGATGCTCAGAAACACTAAACCGATTTGAATTTAAAATGAAATTGTAACCACTTAAAATGTCTCCTAAGCATACAGGGAATTTAGGAAAACAGAACTCTCACTTTCTAAGTTTCAAATTTAATTCACAACTTACAAAAACATGTTATTCATATCGTCTATATTTAATTTTGATTACAAGCAAATCTCCTTGAAACAGTCTACCCTCAACCCCAACAAGGAGGAAGAACTGACCTACTTGCATTTCACATCCCACAATGCCACCAAAACACTTCTGCCACAGAACCGACACTAGTATTGTTTTAGTCTGTGTTTTCATCACTGCAACCAAAAGACCTGACAAGAACAATTTTAGAGGAAGAAAGGTGGTTTATTTGGGGCTCACAGTTTCAGAGGTTTCAGTCCATAGATGGCCAGTTCCATGGTTCTGGGCCTGAGGTGAAGCAGAACATTATGGCGTGGTGTAGGGAAGCAGCTAAGGACATGATCATGAGGAACAGCTCCTCAACAAAGACAAAAGAAAAGCCCCCAGTGCACACCCCCAGTGACCCACCTCCTCCAGCCTTACCCGCCTACAGTTACCACCTGGTTAATCCATTCAAGTGGATTAACACACTGATTATGCTGATGCTCTCATATTCCAAACATTTCACCTCTGAACATTCTTATATTGGAGGACACCTCATATCTAAACCATAACAAGCAGATTGCTCTTAGAATGGCAAGTCTGCTTCCTATGGTCTCTCTTTGGAGACCATACCATCTTATTGCATTCTCTTTTTTCTTATTCCCTGAGTCTAACATGATGAGATATATATAATAGTCCTTAACTATATGAGAATGTTGAGATGGAGATGTTAAGGAAAAAATGTTTAGAAAAAGAGCATGGGATTGTAAGAAAGCCAGTGTGTCCATTTGTACTACAATAAATGTTCTATTAGTAATAAGAATGAGAATAAACATTTATACAAAATCCAAAATAATGATGGGGCTTCGCTACAAAACAATGAGTTCAGTTTCTAAAATTAGTTTATTATTCTAATTGGAAAATATTTAGATGAACTAACATTCTTCAAAATCATTATTCTAAAATAAACTTTTCTTGACTTTTGCCTGGTACTTTCATTGGAAAAACAAAAGGCTACTATTCAAAATTCTACTCTTCTGTTTAAAAATGGAAGAATAAGAGGAAATCTAGACCTAATTCTAACATAGGTGGCAAAGTGAATTTTCACACTACAAATAAACATTCTTAACTATACTGAAGCATTTCAAAATGAACGTGTCACTAAATTTCAAAATGTGCAAATTATGCTATAACTTTTACATAAATTATCATCATTCTGGAGTGAAGAAATATCTTCTTTGGTCAATTTTTTCAAGTAGCTACAAGCTACTGGTCAAAGTTTCAAGATAACAAAAATTGTCTTTGCTAGGTCCTTAGAATACCTAATCATATTAATTTTTCCAACTTTCTCATGTACAGATTGGCCTTGAGAATTGGAGCCATCTGTCTTGCCATTAGGGGCTGGTTATTTTACATCATATTCTTACTCCAAAGCTGAAGAGTAAAGAGTACTTCAGCCAGAGTCTTGCTAGGAGGAGGCAGAACACTGTGGAAAGAGTCTAATCTTTGCTGTAAGGCTTGAGTTTAAATCCTGATCCTACTACCCACTAATAGTATGGCTTTGGGCAAGTTACTTACTTTCTCTGAACCTCTACTCTCAACATTAGTAAAACAGGGATAATGTAAAGTTTCTAAGTTATCATGTTACATATAGAAAGCAACTAGCAGATAATACAGACTCAATAAATATTAGTTTGTCATTCCATTTTCTTCACAGCTACAGAAATTTACTCAACACAATTGGTCAGAGCAGTTAGCTCTGTTTCCTACCGGAGGGCCATTTCTAGGCCTTCCAGTAGCCAGGTCACAGTTCACTAGAACTTTTACACATATATTCAAGATGATATGTGCCAATTATTTACTGATGCAGAAAAATATGTTTTATAAATTGTAGGTATCTTGTCTTTGTTTCAGGAACAAGTTTCCAATAGTCTAACTGCTTTCAAAACCCTTTTATTTCAGCCTTCTGAACTGTGGGAATCACTACCGTCTTAAGAATGAATGAGTAACATATTTATTTTGAAGAAGTTACTAGCCAGGAGAATTATCAGAAAGAATCTGGGACAGAAATCTTGGTAAAGTTCTGAATTTCAATTTAATTTACAAAATGCTGTAAATTCTAACAATATTGAATTAACTTTTTCCCTAGGAATACAGGTTTATTTTAGAGAAAAACTCTCTAGATTTACTTACTCACTTTATTTTGGATATACCTAACTAAACATTTGCAGAAAGTTGGTAAGCTGTATTAGTTGCTATTTATATGATCATGGCACCACACGGTACTAAGCATCTCCTAAGAAAAAAATCAACCTGGGATTTAAGCCAGAATAAGAATTGTCAGAGAAACAAAATTCTAGTAACGCCAAGCATTTTGCTTAGGGTTTTAAAATTTTTACTATTTCAAGATTCTTCTGCTTCTCAAGGATAGTTTGCTAGGATTCCTATTTTATAGTTTAGTAGAAATGTAAAAATACTCTTCCTCTATTCTGGCATATATGAAAAAGACACTAGTTAGCATGTACTATTTTTATGTTGACAAGAGCTATTTTGAGGCACCTTAGTACTCTCCAGCACTTATGCCAAGAAGAAAGGTTAGCATGACATTAATAAGCTAAAGAGTAAATTCTCAGTTTGTGGTCACTTAATAAGCACATTTCTTTTTAACAACCCCAAAGTCTATTTTTTAGTCATAAACAATAAAGTAATTCATCAACATAAGCCATTTAACCATAATTAGAAAGTCCTACCTTTTGTGCATCTCCTGTGAAATATGCAATGGCCAGGGTGGGCAGAATCATGAACAGTGCATTGTAATAGAGCAGACCATATTTTCCCAGCTCCTAGGATAATAAGTGATTAGGTATCATTTAGTTCTAGCAGATATGTATATACAGCCCTGTACAGAGTACTACCCCATTCACACATGTATGATTTAGTGTGACTTTCTTAAGTTAAAAAGGTTTTAATTTCGACAATTGCACATTCAAGTCTGAAATGCAGCCCTAAACTTTATGCTGTATGACTCATGTTCACAAGACCAGGATTATAAGTAGTCCTGAAATTATAGGTAATAAAACTTGGGATTTATTTTAAGTATCTCAGTGTTGGCCATACTAGGATAAACCAAATAATTAATTATTTATGGTCACAAGCATCACTGAGAAGTGTGCCTCATTTTGCATGGGAGAGAGCAAAAAGCATAGAGAAACAAAGCAATCTTTATTGAATGGGTACACAATCAGCCAGAGACATGAATGTTATCCAGGAGTGGGTGATGTATATAGGAGCAAACACACAGATCCATATCATCCACATAACTGACATATAACAAAAATAGAAATGCCAAAACTGTTTTATTTTTCCTTTCACATTTTAACTATTTTGAGTATCTTTCTTCCTGACTCCGGACTTTTTTTTCCTGTCTTTTTAGAGTTTCTGGGGATTGAATCCAGAGGTGTTTTACCATTGAGCTATACCCTCAGTGCTTATTATTTTCTTATTTTAAGACAGGGTCTCACTAAGTTGCTGAGGCTATCCTTGAATCTGTGATCCTTCTCCTCAGCCTCCTGAGTTGCTGGGATTACAGGCATGTACTACCATGCCTAGCTCTCCTTGACTTCTTAAACACAGTACATTGACTAA
Source organism: Xerus rutilus (assembly GCA_028644305.1). Taxonomy (NCBI): domain Eukaryota; kingdom Metazoa; phylum Chordata; class Mammalia; order Rodentia; family Sciuridae; genus Xerus; species Xerus rutilus. The sequence continues at coordinate 185,884 of JAQQSJ010000042.1, forward strand.
ATTTTACTTAGGGCATCATCATAAATATGCATTACTGTAGCACATTCTCATATGGTACTGCCCTTAATGCTGTTTAATAGCCTCTGTGCTATTTTTTCTCAATATTTGTGTCTTTCAGAGTTTTTCTTTTTGTTTCTCTTGTTGCAGCTTATCTTTTATACTGCTGGCAAGCCTCTGCCTCTAAACAGAACTCCACCTTCCAGTTTGTTGTTTGTAATCTATAAAATGAAAAGCAGACCAATGAGCTTGAAAGTTCTAATGTAAATAAGTTCTAAGACATTTCTAAGTGAGGAACTAAATGGTTCTCTCCTAGGAATATAATACTCTGAAACTCTTTTTTCCTAGGTTCTAGGATGTATTCTAGACCACACTGTTCAAAACAGTAGCCACTAGCCACATGTAGCTATTTAAAGTTAATTATAATTACATAAAGTTTCCAATGTAGTTCCCTAGTTATATCTGTCACTTTTTAAATGCTCAATATCTACATGTCTCGTAGCTCCTGGTAACAAACAGCAGATAAAAAAAAAGACTTCCAACATAAAAAAAAATTCTATTGGACGGCACTATTTCAGACAATTGAAGCTGCTGGATAAATATTATAATTAGTATTTATTTTCTAAAGCAGCAGTTGGGCTAAAAGGAAAAACACACATACACACCCCAGAGTAAAACCAAATTTCTATCTGATCTCTTTATTTAAAAAGATAAAAATGTTTACTAACACCTTCATTAAAATGTAATCATCATACAGTCATTAAGGCAAATAAATGGAGGATGAGACATAAAAGGCACATTTTAAGAAAATGTGCAGAAAAAAAATCTATACTGTCCCTAGTTCTTCAAGGATATTCCAAAAGAAATTCTCTAAGAATAATGAAACCTGCTGGGATAACCACATAATCTATAATTTTCTGGAGAAGGCAAATCCCTGGCCAAGAGGATTCCAACTCAGTATTATTATAACTATTCAGCAGGACATTTATCATTATATCATTATTTATCATCTGAATTCCAAAAAAAGACCTGAAATAATTTCAGAAATACTGTATATATAATAGAGCAGAATAAGAACTAAGCAGGTCAGCCTCAGCAACGGTGAGGCACTAAGCAACTCAGTGAGACCCTGTCTCTACATAAAACACAAAACAGGGCTGGGGATGTGGATCAGTGGTCAAGTGCTGCTGAGTTCAGTCTCCAGTACCAAAAAAAAAAAAAAAAAAGAACTAAGCAGGTAAGGTCATCTGACTGAAGATAAAATATGGGTAGAAAAATAAGGTAAAACCAATTATAGGACTTTAAATATGAGATAAAAACATACCAGCTGCTCAGGAAAAACTATGGTGACATCTAAAATATCTCATATGGGTCCTCATATGGGAATCATTATGAAATCAAGGACAACTCCTTCAAAAACAACCCTATGATACAGAAAGCTGAGTCCATATAGCTGTTTCTTAATCTCATAATGTAGCAAAAGAATTGTGGGTCAAATACTCAGCTTTCTGATGGTCTGGATTGATCTAAAAATAAATTTAATGTGTCCATATTCAAAGTGTATAGCAAACAAATAAAAAATATTCTGAAATGCCTTCATGTCCATGCCACCAATAGAAGGCAAAGAGCTGGATATACAAAGTTCATGTACGAGATCCAGACCAGGGAACTCAGCAGTACCCCTGAGGGAGCAAACCTAAGGTTCCCTCAAGATTCCTACTGTTTGTCTGGCAAGTACACAAAGGTCGTCCTGTTCTGCAGCAACTTCCAATATTCACTTCCCTTCAAGATTGCCCAAAGGCTTCAAGATATCCCTCTTTCTTGACCCAGGTCCCTCACCAAGTTCTTCAGAACAGAGCCATGAGCATTTATGGCACTTTCCTCTATGAACATTCTAATCTTTCTACCCTACTCTAAGTCAATATTCCTATAATCCCTTCCCAAAAGCCAGCAATAAAACCTAACTACTAATTAAAAAATAAAAGTTTCTTACGTGAGCACCAAAATATAGGCATTTTACCCTCAGAGAATCCCCATCTCTCTCCCATCCCTTCTAAGTGTTTTTCTTTATTCCACACTTTTTACCCTGATGAATTGCTATTACCACTCTCAACATCAGTAAACATCTAATAAAGAAGCTGTAGATAGCTACCTACTTTTGAATCTAATTTTTGTTTTACATATGCACCATTTGCCGCTGTCAGTACATCGTTTATCAGAATAAAAACATATCCTTCCAGATCAAATGCCAAGTCAGAGCTGCAAAACATAAGCAACACTTTAAGAACAAGTTAGATTTAAAGAACATGCATTTAATTTTAAATAGGTCTGAACTACAATATTTGCAAGAACATTTCTTTTCCAGCTAAATGGACATTATTTTATCAGCTACTATACTATTTATCTGGTCACAGTTGGCAGTTCCATACTCAATAAGGGATATTTCAGAAATAAAAACACTAATGCTTAAACACATCATCAGGAATAATCAATCATGCCAGTTAATAGTACACTGTTCTGAATTCAAAGTCAGACCAAATCAGGCGGAAGACATCAGTTTCACAAACAAGGAAATCAAAAGGATGAAGTTCTTAACATGTCATTTTTCAAAAGTTCTCACAAAAGATGGGACTAACTTACACATGTAGTTGTGTCACTGGGCAGAATTTCTGAAGTATGGATCACAGTCAGTTGTGAGATCAAGTCAGGCACATAGTAGGAACTCAAATACTTACTCAATGAGCCTATGAGGTAAAACTGGTGAGACTGGGGAAACTGAAAATCTCTGCTACTTAATAGAGTAGTAGGCATAAGATAAGAAATGAGTACACTTAACGGAATAAATGAATAATCTTAGCAAAGTATGCATTCAACATACTTTAGCACACCAGCCAAAACAGTGGCCTCACATTCTATGACTTTGCAGAGATACTACATACTTGTAGCTGAATCACTAAAAGGAACCAAAACCTGAGGAGCTGCAATTTTAGACAGGACTAGCCTAATGCATAGCCCCTAATTCAAGCATTCTGGCAACTCTCTGACTAACTTCAGGTTCTCTTCTCTCTATCTTTTTCACAAGCCAAAGGTTCTAATTAGGCAGGGCTAGTCCTGATAGAAATCCTCCTCAGAAGCTTTCTGCAAGGCAAAGTGAGTCCTGAAAAAACCCTGTTCTACAATTTTGGATCTCACTGGCTTTAAGGAAATGCTTCAAAATGTTTGGAGGTTAGCAGGACACCTTTAAAAAGACAGGCAGGTACCTGGTGTAGAATTTTTCTCCAAGGAGGCAAATATAACATTTGGGCTATACAATCAAATTCTGGTAACCAATTGTGCCACCCTCTCTTATTTAAAATGAAATTTCACTTGGAGATTTAAGATAAAACAGAATTTAAATTATATTTCCCCCAGTTACACCATAGGGATATGATGAAAGTAAATGAGCCATCCATTGGAACACCCAGATAACAAACATATGTCAGGCAGAATTTGTGACAATAGTAAATCCATCTGTGCATGCCCAGGGCTGAGTAAAATCTATCAGACTTCTAGCAATCATTTTCATTTTCTGTCTTTGGTATACATTTTCCCCCAAGTATTTTTTTCTTTACTTATTTTTAAACTACAACAAAACAATCATGCATATTTTGGGGGTACAGTGTGATAATTCTATACACACACACACACACAATGTGTAATGCTCAAATCAGAACAATTAGCGTAGTCATCTCCTTAAACATTTACCATTGCTTTGTGTTTTCCCCACATATTTTATTTTACCTTTTTTTTTTTTTTCTGGTACCAGGGATAGAACTCAGGGGCACTCAACCACTGAGCCACATCCCCAGACCTATATTGTGTCTTTTATTTAGAGACAGGGTCTCACTGAGTTGCTTAGCACTTCACTGTTGCTGAGGCTGTCTTTGAACTTGCGATTCTCCTGTCTCAGCCTCCCAAAGTGCTGGGATTTACAGGCATGTGCTACCACACCCGGCTACCCCATATATGTATATATTTTTTTAAATACTTTTTTTAGTTGTTGATGGACCTTTATTTTATTTATTTATATGTGGTGCTGAGAATCAAACCCAGTACCTCACACATGCCAGGCAAGTGCTCTACCACTGAGCCACAACTCCAGCCCCAACTCCATATATTTTAAAACTATAACTTTTAAAAAAGGGGGGGAATGTTCCAGTAATCAAATAAAACTAAGTAATGACATCTGTAATATATCTTAAGTGAGGCCAAATAAAGCAATGATATTATTTATTATTTCATAAGTCAAGTGACTCATTGTCATTTGCCTCATCTCACAAAGAACAGAGACCATTTTCTTTAACAACGTGCAAAGTAAAAGAATGCCACACGGTTTATGAAATCATATAGTCTCTGAATTCAGGCACAAATTCAAATTCCAGCCATTTATTAACAATGCAACCTTGAACAATTAGAGAACTTTAAGTTTCCTTAACTATAAAGTAGGAAAGTTATACCCATACCATTTAGCACTATGAAGAATACATAAATAATGTGCTCAATGCTGAACATATTTTGTGGCACACAGTATGTGCTCAGTAAGTAAAGGAGAGTAACAAACCCTAAATTCCATGAATTTAACTTTTAAGAATCCCAAGAATTTGCCAGCCTTGACCTTAACATAGCCAAAGATCTAAGTTCTGAAGAAGACATGACTCTTATTTAGGCTATAAAAAATTATTATTATTGGTAACTGATCATTTATTATCAATAATTATTGATAATTTTTAATGTGCTATCTATAGGCCTTCATCTTACCTGGCAGCTACAAAGGCTCCAATAATCATTGCAAATACGGTCATCTTAATACCCCAAGAAAAACTCTTCCTACAAAATAAGATAATTAAAAAATATATACATGTGACTTTAGTTATTCATATAGACTCATTTAATAACATAGGCAAAAAAATGTGATATGTTTTCTTTAAAAAAACATAAAATAATCATATTTTAAATATTTCCAAGGAACTGAATATTTAAAAGAATCTCGTTGATGAAGCAGAAACTCAATTTGTTAAGTAAATAGTCATTTTTCTTATTCCTACCATTTGTTATTTATTTATTTATTTACTTATTTATTTTGGGTAGGGGGTCCTGGGGATTGAACTAAAGGGTACTCAACCACTGAGCCACATCCCCAGCCCTATTTTGTATTTTATTTAGAGATGGGGTCTCACTGAGTTGCTTAGTGCCTTGCTAAATTGCTGAAGCTGCCTTTGAATTCATGATCCTCCTGTCTCAGCCTCCAGAGCCGCTGGGATTACAGAGCCACTGGGATTACAGAGCCACTGGGCTTACAGGCTTGCGCCACTGTGCCCAGCCATTTATTATTATTATTGAGTTGGCATTTTTATAAGTCAGTTTCTTTAAGTAGAAAACACACATTTTCAGTAAAAGATATGAATGCTATTTAAAACCTAGGCCTGTGATTCTGACCCAGCATCACTCAGTGGCAGCAGTAGATACAGGAACTCTAGAAAATTAAACCTCAAATTCAGATAGGTTTCCAATTTGTTTAACCTTCCAAACTACTGCTCCCACAAACTATCAATTTGATGGCAAGGAAAGAATATAAACTTCTCAAAAGCTGAAGTAGAATCAAGACAAATAATTTTAATATCTCACATATGCTGGGCACTTTTTCAAGGTATTTAAAGTTCTTTAAAGAAAAGATGAGAAATTTTGCTCACTTGAGTAAAACTCCTTCAGCAAACATTGTAAACAGGATGGAGAACCTTCTTAAAACTGTAAACATTGGTAAGCTGCAAAAACAAAGGTAACTAGGTAAAATAAAGTTCAACAATTTATTTTTTTAAACCAAGATTTTTCAAACTGGTAGTTTAAAATAATGCTGTTTCCTTTCCTATCCAAATTCCATGGTAATTAACTTCTGATTAAAGTAAATCCTTACTATTCTCTAGAAATAAATGATTTAAAAAGCTAAAAAGTATGCTTTTAAAAAAACTACTAAAAGTGAGAAACATTAACTATATCAGGGTAGAAATCATGCATCTGTTATCAGAAAATTTTTAAATTTTACTCTGCTAAGTATGCAAACACCCTGACTATAACAATATTAGTCTTCAATAGAAAAGGGCCTACATCGCCTTTTTTCACTAGACCACCCAAAACCCACCTATGAAAATCTTACCCCATAAAACATTCCTTGCTTGTCCTTTTGTGAAAGTCTTCCTTTAAATTCCTAGAGTATTTTGCTTGCACTAATAAACATATAGTTATTTCTGAATATGCCTTATCTCACTACAAAGTGCCTTATATATAGCTGGTAAACAAAGGCAGGGTATAGATGGATGAATGGATGGATGGATCGCAGGCAATGGATGAAAAAAATCAAACTATAAGCAGCACTTCACAGCAGGCCTTCATTTCTTTCCAAGTGGGTAATGAGATGGAAAAGAATGCCCCACCCATGATAAATCTGTTTCGCTTGGAACTGTCCCCAGAGATATCCCTGGTCATCCTGTCAGTTTTCTTAGTTTACAAAAGGAGGAAATGAAAAATGATTTGCCGCTGATTCTCAGAGATCTCACTATTCATAATTATCCAAAATGCCAGGGCTTCAGCTCATGTGGAAGTGGTGGAGCCATGGGTTTCTGTCAAACTGTTTCCCTATGGGTGTCGTTGGAACATCACAAACCACAAACAGGAGAAGCCAGGAACTGGGAGGCTAGAGGGTAGTAGACAATATAGTCAGAGAGAGCTACTGCTTCTTTCTAAACGAAAAGATGCTGCCTCTATAATTATACTGCAGTGGGTAAGATATTAATCATATTTGTTATCAGGGTTCGACCTGATTAACTACTTTATGTTAAAAGAAAAACTGAAAGTTCTTGTACCCATTCTTTTTTGCTGTATGGAATCTGCCTAGAATATAGTACTTATGAACTATAATGATGAATTGAAATCCCAGAGACCTAGCTTTTATCTCTTACTACTGCAGATCTGGGAAAATGAAAATCCCCTATCACAGCATTTTATAACATTTTAATACCTCTAACATCAAAGTGAGACAGGATAAAGCAACTCTTCTTTCTCTTCAAAAGAAATGAGGTTACACTAAAGCCTTTGGTGCATCCTTCATTATTTAATAATAGAAACTTTCTAGTCCTTCCATTTTTTCAAGAATCAGTAACAATGCATTAAGTATTTGACATTTATGTACAACTTTAAGAACACATTATATTAACCTCACTAGTAAAATAAAGTTATCCATACTTCAGTTTCTTTGTGCTGAACAGTCCCGTGATTTGGTTCCCAAAATATAGTAGAGGTAGTGGAAACGTCTAGAAAATTTAAAAAGGGATAACAAAACTCAATAATAAAGATAGCTAAAACAAGGTCCTTTCAAATAGAAACAGTTTTGCTTTTATCATCAAATTCTTTCCATGTGAAACTTAAGATTACTTCTCACAAACAATTCTGAGCCCCAGGAAACACCCAAACAGTATTAACTATTCTCTGATATACAACATTAAACTGGCAGAAAGAGAGGGAGGAAGACAGGGAAGAAAAGAAACTTATGAATATGATCAACCAATGTGGGACAGAAACATCATTTGCTTTAAAATATGATAATGTAGCACAAGTAGCACATGGCTCTAATATCAGCAGGAAAGGCAGGCATTTTATCTTGATGTGGAGTCAAGCAGAGGCAGACAGAAGAATATGAAAATAAACTCAAGAATAATGAATGCAGGAGACTGGCTAGATTAGATGGATATAGAAACTGTAGAACTGTTGCACTTTCAACTAGTGAGCATTAATTAAAGCAAAAAAGATTCCTGGGAGTTTTTTCTTCCTTAATTTTACAGAGATTGTGAGCTTTTCTAACACACATTACTGCATTTATTCTTTAACTTCATTACATGCACTCTAGATTGTGGACTTCAAGCTACAATTTTTAAATATGCAAAGCACTGATAAAAAAATACAATGATGCCCTTCCATAAAACAAAGTAATTACTTTTTTTTTTTTTTTAATCTTTTACCTTTCGAGGTACATTTCTGTCAAGGTCAGGAAACTTGACTACTCTGAGTGCCTTTCCCACCCAGAGAACTGCCACTGTGGCCACCATCTGTAAACAGAGAACACAGATGCACTGTTCTACATATAAAGACACACAGAGAAGTTCTGACAACATAAACCATGTAATGCTGAAGATTCCAACTAACCTGGCCAAGTCCAACACATAGCGAAGAGGGAAATCTACAGAAAGGGTAAAAAAAGAAGAAGAAGAAAAAAAAGATCAGAAAACCCAAACATAGCTCTGTGAATTGAACTTTCGCACCGACAATCTTAAAGTCTTTCTTTTGATACAAATCCACACCAACGTCTGCCCTTTACTCAAAAATCTTATGAGAAAAAAATCCTGTTGGTTATGAGGCCATACCGCTGATTTTATAGCCTCGGGCGGCCACTTGTCTCATCTTGTCCGATTCTACAATTTCGGTAGGCTGCCTGCAACGGATCTTTTCAAGGAAGTTAAGAAACAGATCTTTTCAACGGTTTCACACCTTTAAAAAAAAAAAAAAAAGCTTCTGCTCTAGTCCCCATGACAGCAGCAGAATAATCGTAAATGGGCGTGAGGATGCGCACGTCCCCAGAGGCTGTCAGCGGCGCGGGGATAGTGAAGCCCCAGACGCGGTCCATGCTGCGGAGGAAGGAGTGCATCCCACTCTCGCTTCCCTGCTGGTATGCACAGGGGCCCAAAAGTCACTGAGCAACTTTGCTCCAGGCAACGAAAGGCAGGGTGTTCAGGCAGGGCGCTGCACCCAGGACATGGCAGGCGCTGCCGAAGGCGGCCCGGACCGCAGGGCTGGCTGGAGCTCCGCGTGCGGAGCGGGACCCCCGGCCCCGGCCGGCGCAGCCCCGCCGCCACCCTCCCCGGCTCCCGCCCAACTTTACTCCGCTTCAACTTTGGCAACCAAAGTCCAAGGAGCCTGCGCGCCGCCGCCGCCCGCTCCTCCTCGCGGCCTCGGCCGGCGCCGCCGCGGCCCTACCTGTAGTTGGTAAGCACGCTCTTGTTCACCACCACAATCAGGAAGGAGCTCACGCCGTAGAAGCCGGCGGCCAGCAGCTTCAGGAACACGGTCAGCGTTTCGGCCGACGCCATCCCCAGCTCCTCCTCATCTCTGTGTGTGGAGGATTTCGCGGGGGCTTCTCCTTTAACCCGAGCATGCTGACGTCTATGGACTTCCGCCATGGCTGCGGCGGCGGCGCGGGCCTGTGAGGGGAGCGGCGGGCGGGCCAGTCCGCGGAGCCCAGCGGCGCGGTGGGCCTGCGGCGGCGGCTCGCGGGGAACTCGCGGGGTCGGAGCCCGCGGATCGCGCCGACTGCACGCTCGCCGACTCGGCTGCCCGCACGGCCGCCGCGCGTCCCCGCCCAGGGGCAGGGACACCCGGGTTCACACCCTTGGGGACTTTGCTCCGGCATTGTGCAACCAAGGATTAGAGGGGAGTGGACGTCAGGCTTAGCCAGGGCAGGGGCTACGGAAGACCTGGAGAAGGGGCAGCGACGACCCCGATCCCGCCGCGCAGAGGCAGCAGCCAGGGAACCACTCCGGGGCACTGGAGTGCCAGGAGGCCTTGGGAGAACGCTTAGCAACTCAGCCGCTCTGCGCCTGCGCCCGAGCGCGTGCAGGGGTCTCGGCGGGGAACGCACCTGGGCGGGGAATGCACCTGGGCTGCGAGGGGCAGGCATTCGGGGCTAGACGCCGTATTCTCCAGATTACTGCCGCAAAGAAAGTGCCGACCACTCTCTGTAACAGGTGGCTGGCTGAGTAGTGATGGTATGTTGAGTCTAGACTCAATTTGAATGTGGTTTGGGGTGGGGTCTTTTGTTTTTGTCTCTCTTGAAAGGGGTCCAAGCCATTTTAAAAGAATCAGATCTAAACAGCACACAACAAACATTTCATTTGCAATGTCTCAGACTTCTCACACTTTCAAAACCCAGAATACATTAAAACAATTCTCTGAAGATAGAAGAGGAATTTTTTTTAAGAAAGATATTGACATATCCAAAAAAGTATCAAGATAGTCAAGCCCCTTGGGAATTGATAAAGCACAAAATGTTTGGAGTCTAAAAGACTTCAGTTGCGATTCTAGAATTTCTTGAAATGTCCCCTGCCCCCAGCTATGTGTATTAAGGCCAGCTAAATGACCTCTCTGAACCTGCATCTCCCCATCTCTGACATAAAGCTGGCACAGAGCTAGTTTTCAGTACATAGTAACATCATTATAGAACAGTAGCAAATCATTAGTATCAGTATAAGCAAAGAAATCACACTAATTTTTTTCACATCTAATTTTAATAGTAGGAAAGGAATTCCAATTATTTTCCTAAATGCTAGGTCTGTATCTGATTTGTTTCCTTTTTCATTATTTTCCAAACCATGGTAAAATATGCATAACATAAATTTATCATTTTTGTCCCTTTTCAAGTGTACAGTTTAGTGGCATTAAGTACATTCACATTGTTGTGTAACCATAAAATCCATCCCCATAACTTTTTCACCATCTCAAACAGAAACTTGTTACCCGTTAAACCATCATTCCCCATTCTCCACTCCTTCCCTCCCCCTGATAGCCAGTGTTCTCCTTTCAGTTGCCATTCTGTGTACCTCAGATAAGTGGAGTCATGCAGCATTTGTCTTTTTGTGACTAGCTTGTTTGACTTAGCATAATGTGTTCAAGGTTCATCCATGTTGTAGCATGTTCAGAATTCTAAGTACTGGCACACAGCATGAAGTTATTTTCTTTTAAATATTTTTTAGTTATAGATGGACACAGTATCTTTATTTTGTTTATTTATTTTTATGTGGTGCTGAGGATCAAACCCAGTGCCTCACATGTGTGAGGCAAGTGCTCTGCTACTGAGCCACAATCCCAGCCCCAGCATGAAGTTCTTAATGCAGTCTTCAAGGGCCTACATGCTGTGGCTCCTGTCCACCTCTCCAGAGGCACTATTCACATTTCCCACCTAAGCCGCAGCTAAATCAGCGATGTGGGTTCCTGCTTCGTGTCTTTACTGCCATTTTTCTCTTCCTTCCCTGACCCCAGTGAAGAACTGTCTCCTGAAGAACTCTTACTTTTCCTTCTGTGTTTTGGCAAACCATTACCTCTTCTCTGGGCAGCCTTCCTTCACACTGCTCCTCACCTCATCTTTAACAGATTTATCATCTCTCCTTCATGCCCCTCCTGCCCCATCTTTGTATACCCCCTTTATATATTGCCTCACTCTGTCCATGCTGCTACAACAAAGGGCCTGCCACTGGGTAGTTTATAAAGAATAAAACTTTCTGACAATTCTAGAGGCAACTCCAAGACCAAGGCACTGGCAAGTTGGGTGTGTCTAGTGAGAACTGAACTCTCTGCTCCATTTCCTCAGATGGCTGAGAACACAAGGTCAAACAGAGTTAGATGCTGTGTGAAGCCTCTTTTCTAAAGCATCATCACATGGAGGGCAGAGCCCACATGACTCAATCCCCTCCTAAAGGCCCCATTTCTTAATACTATCACATTGGCAGTTAAGGCTTCACATATAAATTCTGGAACACACATTCAGACCGTAGCATAGGGGCTCTGGATTGCATGTTTACATGTCATTCTCTTCCACTAGACAGTGAACTGCTTGAGAACATCAGCAGGCCAGGGCACCTACCACAGTTCAGGTGTTTTAGTTGAACGAATCAATGAATGGTAGCTTTATAACTAGCAGTAAGGAAAAAGACCAAATTTCTTCCTTGAATACTAGCAACAGCAGAAAAATGACTAGAATGTTATATTTTGAATGTATATATTTTGTAAAAAGGAAAAGTAACTGCTCATATTAAAAGCAAATATGTGTGTGTGTATATATATATATATATATATACACACACATATATGTGTACACACATATTCTTGTACATTTTTTAACATCTGAACTAGAGCTAGGGCAGAACACTGATTCTCAAGCCAAGCTCTGTTTCTGGTACTAGTTTTGTGACCTTGGGAAAGTTCTTAGACATCACTTCAACTTCCTCCACTGTAAACTAATGATAACAATAGTACCCACTATTAGGGTTATGGTGAGAATTAACTTATTAGTGTACAGTGCCTAAAACATAGTAAAACACTTTATAAGTGTTCATTATAATAATAATGATTACTATCATCATCATCATCATCATCATCATTACTATCATGCAACCTTTCTCTTTTCACTTATGATTCCTTGAGGAATAGGTAGACATGACTCTGCCTTTTGCTTTTTAAACACTTCAAAGTATCCCATTACCTAAATTATCATAATTTATATAACCTTTCTTGTGGATATTTAGGTTATTGCCAATTTTTCAGTTTATAAACCATCCTTGTCTATTCAACTTTGTACAGATGTGTTTCTAGATATAGAATTGCTTAATCAATGGCTACCTTTTTTAAAATTAATAGAATCAAGAAGTCAATCTCCAAGCCAGGCGCAGTGGCTCAAGCCTGTAATCCCAGCACTTAGGGAGGCTGAGACAGGAGAATCGCAAGTTCAAAGCCAGCCTCAGCAAAGGCGAGGCTCTAAGCAACTCAGTGAGACCCTGTCTCTACATTAAAAAAAAAACAAAATAGGGCTGGGGATGTGACTCAGTGGTTGAGTGCCCCTGAGTTCAATCTCCAGTACCAAAAAAAAAAGTCATCAATCTCCAAAGAAGTTACACTAATTTTATAGTCCCAGTAACACTCCATAAAAATAAAACTTGTTTCTAAAGCCAGATGGCAACAATGGAAAAAATTATGAAAGAGGCCAGATAATAGTTCTTCAAGTTCTACTCTGTGGAGGTATTGACCACATAACAAATTTATGCAATAAATCTGTTACATATACAAAATGAAAATAATTTAAGAGTACTGATCCAGCCAACAACTATTGTTTTTCTCTTGTGATTACATTATTTATTAACAAATATTTGTTAACACCTACCACAGGCCAAGAACTGCATTGGATTTTTTCAATGCCAGTAATGATTGGGTTGCAGGAGGCCCTCTGTAAAATACTATGGCATCTAATGGAGTCACACATTCTTGGTAGGTGCCCAGGAAGATAAGATAGGTTGCAATAGGGTTTTGTCCCTTTTGCACATCATAGGTACTTACACTATTGGGTAATTTTTGGTATTTTAAGCACTCCGACTCGTTTCCTAACCTGAGTAATATTAATCACAACTATAAATGGAGATTGACACATTATTTGGAAACTGCATTAAATGTTCTCATTGAGCTAAGTCTGCTCTATTTGGAAAGGTCAACTTGATGGGTTGATCAATTTTATATCCTGCTGGGTAGAATTACTTGCAGAAAAATCTTTGTAATCCAATCATGTCTTTTTTTTTTTAATCAAAACTTTGTCTTTGGCCATTATGTTTCTTCATCAGAGAAAATTGATTCTCTACACTTTTTTAAAACATAACTCATATTATTTCTTTTCTCTGCCCTTCTTCCTTTTAGTTGTAAACATGGAATTTGAAATATCCTTGTATTTCATGCCTGCCTTGGTGTCTGGTATGGCATTTGTGATGAGTTATCATTGACTTGGATTGGGCCACTTGCTCTTGTCCTGGCATTCTCAGGCCTCTTTGGGTTCAACTTCATTCGCCAGTTTTGTGTTTCACTGCCAGCCTAGATCAATGACCTGGTATATTGTACTTCTGGTGACTTTATAGTCAAGAAGAAAAGGTCATACAGGTTCTCTATTTAATGCTGTTAAAATTCTGAGACCCAAAGAACATGGGAAGAGTGTGAAACTTTTCTGCACTGCCTCCTACTTCTCTAATTGGGCTAGGAGGAATGAATTTATTGATTACTTATGGTGGGCCTGGCAATGTATTACTATTGTAATTCATTTTCATATCTTGTCCTTATCCCTCTAGGAAGTGTGGTGAAAAATTCATAAACATGAAAATAAAAGCTGAGAAGCATGTACTAGGTTTCACAGCTCTAATTGACTGGGTACAGATTTGGTCCTATATCTGTTCAGCACTTGGTCTGTGCTCTTTCCCTAGACAATCTTGCATCATTTGGGGCAGGTGGACAGAGCTGCTTTTTAAAGAAGTTTTGGAAATGTGGATACTTCCTTTGATTACCATAGTTCATGGTTTTCAACACTATGAAGAGGAATAACTAGGATAAAGGGATAGCAGTGTATGAAAGCCATGGTCAGTAATGACTCATGTACAAATATATCAAATACTAAGTTAGGAATTGGCAATATGAAGATACTTCAAACTCAGTGGGTTTATATCTGACCTTTAAACAAATTTCTCCTCAGTCAGCTGCTTTTTCTATCTCCAGTCTTATTAAATTGACCTTACTATCTACCTATGTGCCAGGGAAAGTTATTAGACATCACTGTGCTTCAGTTTTCTAAAACTACCCCCCCAGTAAGTGTTCAACCCCCACCAAACTAGTTTTGCCCGCTCCACTGCAATAAAGCTGCTCACCCCTAAGTCACTTAGGACCACTGTGGAACTAAACCCAGTGGATGCTCTTGGTCTTCTTTCTTGACTCCTCTACAGCACTACAAACCCTTCCCTTGACTTCTGGGCCACCCTGCTGCCAGAAACTCCTCCTGGTTCTCGGGCTGCTCCTTTTGATTCTGCTTTAGCTGCCCCTCCTTTTCAATCATATCTTTTAAGTTTCACATTCCTCAGGGCTCAATCTTGAGTCTTTTCATTCTATCTCATTCCATTCCATGGTTTCAATTATGATTTATTGTTCTGCCAATGCTTCTCATACCTACATCATTTATGTTCTCTTGAACTCCAAATTCATAAATCCACCTGTCTCCTGTCTCGTGAATATCTTCAACATGTCTAAAACTAAGCTCATCATTATCCCTTCAAACCCATCACCCTGCTTCTCCTCTGTTGGATCTGTATTATGTTCAGATAATATCAGCTGAGATCCTCGCTGTCTTAGCCATCCAAAATACTTACTACTTCCCATTTATCAGATTTAAATAAAATTTAATCCATGTGTTGAACCAGTTGATTTTATATGGGACTACTAATATGATCAAGATCTCTATGAGCTATATTATGGCAGAAAGTAGGAGATTTGGTATAACCGTAAACAAAACTATGATAATATCCTGTTAGCCCTGACATATAGGTAAATTGCTTTTAGTTGGTCATACAAATCAACATACAGATAAAGCATTTTTCATGTTAAAGTGTCTAAGTATTTCCATGACTAAATATCAGGAAATGTAATTTTGATTTGCCCAATAAAAATACAGCTTGATAATCACTTATCTAAAATGGGTGGGACCAGCAGTGTTTCATATTTCAGATTTTGTTCCAGATTAGGGATGCTCTACCTGTAGTTCATTTGAAACATCAACTACAATTGGAGTCAACTCCTGATTAAGTTTAGAATCACACTCAGTTATTTGCTCAGGCTTGCCTTCAGTGTTAGACAAACAAGTGACTTAAATGGGAATGTGACAGATGTTACCACTCATGCATCTTTCAATGCTTTAATGATGGTACTAATCTGCAGTTCCTCTAAATACATGATAATTGTTTCTGTTTACTGTCCTGATAAGGAAGAGTTTTCAGGGGCTTCCTCTTTCTATAATCATGGTCCTTATTTCATAAGTCAAAGAGTCAATGTCAAGATTTTGTCACTTCTCAAGTATATCTATTACTTCAAATATATCAATATATCTCTCTTCTAGTTATACATTTAAAAATGGGAGCTGGGCATGGTGGCACACACTTGTAATACCAGCTATTTGGGAGACTGAGTCAGGAGGATCACAAACTCAAGGCTGGCCTGGGTATTTTAGTCAGATCCTGTCTTAAAAAAAAAAAAAAGGCTAGGGATGGAGCTAAAGTGACCCTGAGTTCAACCCCCAGTACCACCAAAAAAAAAAAAAAAGTAGGGAAGGGGCATGGGAGAAATAATCGTATGGTAAGTCTACAGACCTGCTGGATACATCATTTCAAATTTAGTCTAAGATTCTAATTACTACCTAACCCATTTCTATAGTCTGAATATTTATGTCTCCCACCCCAAAATTCCTATGCTGAAATCTAATCCCCAAAGTAATAATTTTAGAAGGTACCTCTTAGGAAACTCTTTGCAAGTGATTAGGTCATGGGAGAAAGATCCTCATGAATGAGATTAGTGCCATTAGAAAAGAGGCCTGAGAGACTCCTCACTCCTTCCACCATCTGAGAACACAGCCAGAAGGCACCAACTATTAACCAGATAGTGAGCCCTCACCAGACACCAAATCTGCCTGTGTGTTGATTTTGGACTCCCTACTCCAGAGCTGTAAGAAATAAGTTTCTGTTGTTTATAAGCTACCCAATTTATAGTATTTTGTTATAACAGTCAGAATAGACTAAGTCATTCAAGTAAACCCCCAATTTCACTGTTAACCCTAGGACTGTAGGTGCCCAGTAACTAGTATCAATTAGCCAGTGGATAATCCCCAATAGACCATTTCCTTTTTCTCGGTACTATACATAGTTAACCTGGTAAATGACTACAAATTCCTTTGGGGAGGGCTTGGAAGAAGATATACAGTATACACTTGTGGCTATGATCCTCGAATAGAGTTGAACTCCCCTTCAATCCATGGGATTCTGGTTCTGTAAGTAGGCTGAGTTATGAAAATTAAGGAAAAGACCATGACTCTCCATTTCAGAGAATCGAATCAGGTATTTTTGCTATTGGGCCTAGTTTTTCCTATTATATAGATTAAGCACCATTTTAGTAGGCTGCCTGTCTTTTCCATTCTAAAAAAAATTATAATTGATTAGCTAGTGCCAGCAATTCTGTGGGCCAAAACATTTTGATTATTACTATGTTAGTGCTTTCCTTTTATGTTAAGTATGCCCTACAGCATCTTTGATATTTAAAATACTGCTACTTGCATCTGCTACTTGCACCAGGACTTTCATCATCTTTATTAAATTTGGGAAGTGGGGGTACCAGGGATTGAACTCGGGCACTCAACCACTGAGCCACATCCCTAGCCCTATTTTGTATTTTATTTAGAGACAGAATATCACTGAGTTGCTTAGTGCCTCGCCGTTGTTGAGGCTGGCTTTGAACTTGTGATCCTCCTATCTCAGCTTCCCGAGTCACTAGGATTACAGGCATGTGCTGTCGCACTCGGCATCTTTATTAAATTTGAAAGCCCATCTCAATAATGAAATTTCCCATCACAGTTGACAGCTACAACAGAACTTCTCAAAAAGTTACATGTTCCATACACAAGCATGCTTCTCGACATGGTAGAGTTGGGAGGGTCTGGATTCTTCCAAGGATGTGGTTGAGGAATGGGTAGGAAAATTACTCATAACAAATATACTCCAACATTCCCGTCTCTCTAAATCTTGACATTTCTTTTTCTACTTTAAAATGGGGAAATTCTGATATCAGCCTCATTAAACGTAGGCCACAGTTTCCCCAAATCTCAGTCAATTCAAAATTTAATTATTAGAATATTTCCACCTGGATGAACTAACACATTATATTCCGAACCTCAATATATTTGACATGAGTAACAAATTCAATGTTATATTTCATCTTCCTTAAATTCCTATACATATTCCCCAAGTTTACACTGATATAAATTAGGAAAATCATGCAATTTATTGTCTCATAAGCTACTTTCCCCTGGAAAGTAATACTTTGTACTTGTTCCCTGGCATATGCTGATATCTGACTCTAATTATGGCTATAGTGGATACAGTTTTCAAGTAAAAGAAGGTTAATCTCCTCAGACACAGGAAGATAAATTGCTATACTGTCAGAAGCTCAAAATGACTTGAGAATTCAAAATTCTCAACCTCTTCTAAGTCTAAACACATGTGATCCCACTCCGAGTTTTAGGATCCTTTTTCTTCCAATTTTCCTAACTTCTACATGAGAGACTAGCAAAGTTATCAATTCAACTGATGTTGTGAATTCTGTAAACTAGACAATTAAATTGTTGTTCATTTTTAACAATACTAACCCTGTGGCTACAAGAGGAGGGAGATTCTTTTAGGGCTGCCATAAAATCTCTCTCGTTCTCTGATGAGATTTTACAGAGAGTGTTAAGCGCCTGAACTTGTTACCTTCTTTCTGTAAGTATTTTATTGCACTCAAAAATCTATCCCACTCCAGGGTCCCCAAAGTAATTATTATTGCTAATGGCCAGATGCAGTAGGCACATGTTCCTGAGGCATTTAGTTCAGTGGGCACTTCATCACAGTCAATTGTAGGTGATAATTTAATTAATCATGATGCTTCTACATAACATGGATTACCAGCATTCATTTCCCATTAGCAAGGAGCTCCGCATTATACTCAAGCTCAAGGAAAAAAACAAATGAATTCTAAATCCCATTTTCTAAGGTGTGTTTCCTGGGATAAATAAATATATATATATGGATCAGGGTCCAGTTGAGATACAAAACCCACACAGGTTATTGCATTACAGAGAATTTAACAGATAAGTTAACAGGTGTTAACTAGGTAAAGGAAAAGTTAAAAAGAAACTCCAAAATAGAAAACTCTAACACATCATGGAGGGAGCAACTGCCAGAAGAGCAGAGAGAACAAAAGAAAGAGGCTGGAATTTTTACACCTTAGAAAGTTAAAAGAGGAAGCCCAATAGCTAAAACTCAGATCTCAGAGGAAGGCATGCAACTCAACTAATACTGGAATCTTTGAGTTCAGGTCTAGGGGGCAGACCTTTGAAGAGAGCATCATATGATTGGTCCTGTTGGTTCAGGTCGGGGAAGGATGTGATGAGGCTGTTTTGAAAAAGCAAGAAAAACTGCAAACTGCATTCAGCTACAGCTATAGGAAGGACTTTCCACTGCTTAAGTGAAGAATCATTGCTGTCAGGAAGCAGACAAGAGCCTTTCCTTCTTTCTCTTTGCACCCTCTTTCTAGTATCACCTATGACAGAAGGTAACAGAACCAGCCAGCCAACCAGGTATATGATTTGCAAAAATGCAGGCAGTACGTTCACAAAGCAGGATACATAAGATTGGTTTTGTAGCTGAGAGACAATAACTTAATACCTGCTTTACTAAAAATTACCTCTGTCTGCCAAGCTGCTCACCTTAGAAGCCTAGTAGTCATTTTCAGGGCCTGTCTCTTCTCACCTGCCCCTATAAGCTCCTAAACATCTCTCAAGTCTGAATACAGTGCCATCACCATCATCCCTCAATGATCTATAGATGGTGGCTGATTCCTCCCCTTGACTGTTGTAAATAACACTGCCAAGGAACATCAGAGTGTATATATCTCATCAAGAGGCTATGTTCAATTCTTTTGCATATGTATGTTCAAAAGTGGAATTTCTGGATGATATGGTGATTCTAATTCTTTGAGGAAATGCTATACTTTTTTACCCAGTACCTGCACCTTTTTAATCCCCACCAATAATAGAATACAACAGTTCCAATTTTCCATATTCTTGTCAACAATTACTATTTTCTGCTGCGTTGATAATTGTCATCCTAACAAATGTGAGATAACATTTTTCACTGTGGTTTCAGCTTGCATTTCCCTGATGATTTGTGCTGTTGAGCATGTTTGCATATACCTGTGAACCATTTGTATTTCTTCTTCGGAGAAATGTCTATTCAACCCCTTTGCCTATCTTTTAAATCAGGTTGTTGTTGTTGTTGTTATTGTTATTATGTTGCTATTGAATTACAGGAGTTCCAAATACTTTTTGGATATTAACCAAATTTATATGGCTTGTAAATATTTTCTCCCTTTCCATAGTTTGCCTTTTCACTGAACTACTTGTCTCCTTTGCTACATGAAAGCCTTTTATGGTTTGAGCAGTCCTATTCAACTATTCTTGTTTTTAAACCTGTGTTTTTCGTGTAGAATCAAGAAATTTTTGTCAAGAGCAGTCGTGGGGGGGATTTTCCTTTTTTTTTTTTTTTTTTTAGGATTTTTATGGTTTCAGGACTTACTTAACTCATCCATTTTGAGTTGACCTTTGTGTACGATCTAAGATAAGGATTTGATTTCATTTTTTTTTCCATATGGTTTTCCTAGCATCATTTGTTGAAGAAACTATCCATTGTTTTGGACTCTTGTCAAAGACCATTTGATCATATATGCATGAATTTATTTCTGGAATCTCTATTGTGTTCCGTTGGTCTCTGTCTTTATGCCAATACCACACTGTTTTGATTATTATAGGTTTATAATATGCTTTTAAATCAGGAAGCATGAAGCATCCAGCTTTGCTCTTCTCTCTCATGATCCTTTTGGGTTTTTCAGGATCCTTTAGCTCCATATGAATTTTGTGATTGTCTTTTCCATTTCTAAAAAAAAATTGCCAATGAGATTTTCATAAGGATGGCACTGAATCTGTGAATTGTTTCAAGTAATATGGACATCTTAACAATATTAAGTCTTCCAATCCATGAATGTTAGATGTTTCTCCATTTATTTATGTCTCTTTCCATTTTTCTCAGTGATGTTTTGTGGTTTTCAGTGATAAATCCTTTGCCTCCTTATGTAAGTTTATTCCTACCTATTTTTTCTTTATTGGTGGGAAGGGGCATGCTGGAAATTGAACTCAGGGCCTTGTGCATCCTAAGGATGAATGCTGCCATGAAACAGCATGTTAGCCCCCCTTTTTGGTGCTAATAGGAGATTATTTTTAAATTTCTTTTTTAGGTAGTTTATTGCTATAGAATTGCAATTGATTTTGACATTGATTTTTTTTATCCTGCAAACCTGTTGAATTTATTAGTTCTCTAGTTTTAAAAAGAATTCTAGTTTTTAATGAGCATTTCAGATTATGTCATCTGGAAACAGATAATTTTACTTCATGGGAGGTTTGGTTCATTTGGAAGTACTAGTATTGCCATTTTGTTAGCTTTCTTCTGTCTGGCTTATAGCATTTTTGTCCCTCTTTTCCTCTCTTTCTTCCTTTGTGGGTTTTTATTTTTTGTTTTGTAGTGTATACTGTGATTTCTTTTTCTTTTTGGGTATTTTCTATAGGTATTTTCTTTGTGGTTATCATGGGGCTTATATAAAACATACAGCAATCTGTTTTTAAGCTGATAACAACTTAACTACAGTTTTGCGTATGAAAATTCCACTCTTTGATTTCTCTCCCTTCATACTTTATGTTATTGATGTCATAGATGACATCTTTTATTTCCGCTGTGGTGCTGGAGATTGAACCAAGGGCCCTACACATCCTAGGCAAGTGCTTTACCATTGAGGTATATCCCCAGTCCCCACAAATTATCTCTTTATTATATATCTATTAATATTTTATAGTCATAATTTTTAATAATCTTTAATTTCCATACCAAAGTAAAAAATATTTTGTGCACCACAATTCCAACACTACAGTATTCTGTATTGGAATGTATGTTTCCAGCAAGCTTTATGTTCTCACATTGTTATGTTATTGTTTTGCATCTTTCATTTCAACTTAACCCTCTAACATTTCTTGTAAAGCAGACATAATGATAATTAACCCCTTCAGCTTTTGTTTAGCTGGTAGTCTTATTTTCTCTTTGATTTTTGAAGGACAGTTTTGCCAGATATACTATTCTGGGTTGGCATTTTCCTCCTGCCCCACAATGTTTTAAAATATGTTGTCCCACTCCCTTCTGTCTGTAAGATTTTTTTCTTGAGAAATCCACTAATGGTCTTCTGGCAACTCACTTGTATGTCATGAGTAGCTTTTCTCTTGCTATCTTCAACATTCTCTGTCTTTGTCTTTTAATATTTTATTATAATGTGTGCACTTCTCTGGATTCTTTCTAGTTGGAGTACATTATTGCTTGTTAAATCTGGATGTTCATGTCCTTTCCCAGATTCAGGGAATTTGGGGCCATTATTTTTTCAAATAAACTTTCTGCCTTTTTCTTTCTTTACCTTTTGAAAGCTCCATAAGGCATATATTGGTCCCCTTGATAGTTTCCCATCCTTGCCTTAGGCTTTCTTAACTCATTTTCACTTTTTTTCCTTTTTGTTGCTCTGGCTGGATAATTTCAAATAATCTGCCTTTGATTTTGTTGATTGTTTCTGCTACTTGATCAAGCTGGCTATTGAACCTCTTCAATAGTAATTTTTTTTTTGGTACCAGGGACTGAACTCAGGGACTCTCGACCACTGAGCCACATCCTCAGCCCTATTTTGTATTTTATTTAGAAACAGGGTCTCACTGAGTTGCTTAGCGCCTCACCGTTGTTGAGGCTGGCTTTGAACTCACAATTCTCCTGTCTCAGCCTCCCGAAGTGCTGGAATTACAGGCCTGTGCCTCTGCGCTTGGCTCTTCAGTGAATTTTTCAACTCAGTTATTGTATTCTTCAGCTCCAAAATTTGTTTGGTTCTTTTTAGTATTCTCTATGTTTTGGTTTACAAATTGTTTTCCTGAGCTCATGAACATCTTTATTATAGTTATTTTAAATTCTTTGTCAAACAATTTTTTAAGGTTTCCTTAGAGTTAGCTTCTAGAGATTTATTTGCACCTTTGATCAGACTATTGGAAAAAATAGCAACCTCCTCCAGTCTTTATAAACTGGTTTTACATAGTGAAAGACCTTCCCCAATTAGCCCAGCTAGAAATTCTGAAGGCCTCTCAGACTTTTTCTGTATATGCTTCTTCTTAGATTTGTACATGTACATTCCCAGAGAGCTCAGCTGTTTTCCTTCCTTCCTTCCTTCTCTACTTCCTTTCTTTCTTCTTTTCTTCAATCTCTTGATCTCTCTGGCATCTGTCTGTAATACTACTAGTTCTTTAGAGCTCCTCAAAGTCACTCACTGTTGTTTTTAGAGTGGCACCCAAATTTCTAGAATATCCTGGATCCCATCAGTGTCCCAAGTCAGATGACACAGGAACCAATCCCTTGGATGGGCCCCTGAGAGACAGAACATTGGATATACCCTTCACTCTTTCCCCTGTCTCCACAGGAAAGGCTGCTAAGTTTATGGCCTTTATCTGCTATTCTGTGGGTCCTTTAGAACAGCAGCAAAACATTCACCTCCTCTTTGTTTCCAATGCCCCCAGGCATCTTTAATACACTGGATTCTGTCCATACTGTAAGACAAGAGATGCAGAAACCAGTCCCACAAAAGATGAGAACATTGGATACATGCTCTAACTCTTTCTCTCTTCTGGGAGAAGCTGGGACTTCAGGATTTTTTCCCACTTGTTCTGTACTTATCCAGGGGATGAAGGTATTATGTGAATCAGTAAATGCTGGTCTATGTATTGCCATATTGATATCTCCATGAGAGTGGGAAAAAGGTCTGGGACTTCCTATTTTGGCAGGGTGTACTGTGGATTGAACTCAGAGGCACTTGACCACTGAGCCGCATCCCCAGCCCTATTTTATATTTTATTTAGAGACAGGGTCTCAGTGAGTTACTTAGCACTTTGCTTTTGCTAAGGCTAGCTTTGAATTTGCAATCCCCAGCCCCCACAAAATATCTCATTTTATTTTGCCCCAGCTTCCCCAGCCGCTGGGATTTCAGGTGTGTGCCATGGCACCCAGCTGCGACTTCCTATTGCACTATCTAGATGTGTCACCAAAAACACATTCCATAAAATGAAAAAAATCAATAAATTGGATTTTATTCAAATTTAAAAGTTTCATTTTGCAATAACATTAAGAAAGTTATAAGGCAAACCACATATAGGGGCAAATACTTACAAATCACATATGTCACAGACTTTTGCTCCAAATAAGGAGTTTTTACAATGCAATAAGAAAAAAATAGCAATTAAAAATGAAGAAAATATCTGAACAGACAGCTCACAAAAGAAGATATGTAGGTGGCAAATGCATACATGAAAAGATATTCAACATGTGTCTTTAGGGAAATTATGTGAAAACCACAATGAGATACCACTACAGTGGTATACACATTACAGTGTATATCCATAAATGCTTGATATTCCTTTCTCAAGGAAGTAGACTTAATTTCTTACCCTTGAGTGCATGTTGGTCTTAGTTACTCTAACAAATATTCTGACAAAGTATGGAAAATGGAAAGAATATACTAGAGAACATGGCAGACGCCACCTTAACCAAGTGTCACGAGTGAAGTCATGTTGTTGACATATTTCTCACCACTATGATGAGAATGCACACTTCTGTGGTTCCTTTCTCCAAAGCTCACTACCCTCATCTAATAATAAGAAAGAAAAATCAGACGAACTCAGTTTGGGAACCAGCACTATGGAATAGGCTCAAGGTAATAAAAAACAAGGAATGACAGAAAAACTATCACAAATCAGAGGACAAGTATGAGGCATGCTGACTGAATTCAATGTGCTATGCTGAATCCCAGATCAGAAAAAGCACATTTTTGAAAAGCTGGTAAAATTCAAATACAATTTTAAATTTTTTTTAAAGTGGTCTTCATCGACCAACCTATTTAAAATGTGGTAGGTTTCTAGGCTCTCTGTCCTCTAATCTTACCTTATAGTCTTAGGTTTGCCAGTTCTTGACTATGTTTTATTTGTTTATTACATGTATCCTCCCAATAAAATATTAGCTCCATAAGCAGAAGTAGATGAAGATTTATAATACTTGAAGTTTTGGGGAGCCCCTTTTAAGAAAAAAAATTAAGACTATAAATGAAGAACTGTGGAGAGCAGATGAGCCCCTAGTCATCAGCTGATCCTGTGGTGTTGGCAAAAGCCAAGCCTGGGAAACATGCCTTGCCAAATGGTGAAGATTTTAACAGCCTTGACACTTGTCTCTGGTGCTAACAGTTATCAGACGTTCCAGTACAATGGGCTTCCTGGGTGCAGCAGGATAATAGCAGGATGTTCCTAGCACTGTAACGGTAGGATAGGTACAAAAATGTTTCTAGCTCTGTAACTTGTTAGTGTACAAGGAAACCTCTTGATAACTCACAAGTCATGGACAATTTACAGTGCTCCTCTAGTTAAATTTCCTGATTATGAGACCCTGTATAATAAGCATGTGGAGCTAGTTCTGAGTAACTGTTCCTCCATTAGAGGTGGGGCAGTGTCCCACCTGGCCCCAGCTTGGCTTAAAAATGTCTCTGTGTTCTTCTGCATCTCTCCTTGCCTCTACTCAAGTAGATCCTTTTGCCACATGGGTCGTGGCAAAGTACAAAAATTATTATCCACTTAAAAAGAATCAGTACTAAGACATGTTTAAAATATGACAAGTAGCAGAAAATTAACATAATTTTATTAGTTTTCTCTCTTCAACTATATATTTATTAGCCTTCATACATTATAGTAATTCTGTAATGCAGTTCTTATAGATTAATTGAAAAATAACTCATTCTCTCTTTTAGTACTTTGCCAGTTTATTTTATATCAATACCTGGGATTTATAAAATATGCATTTTTCACACTTAACAGACTCACTGAAGTATGGCTACAAATTTGTGCTCTATAAACACAAGAATTCTATTTTGCACAGTTCTCATAAAAATATTAAAGAATACAATATATCTTTAACAGTATACACATTTTCAGCCTATTTTCAACAAGCGAGAACTTATTCTAAGTATTGATGAAACCTCAATTCTTTGCTACTAACTGTATTTGATGATGAAAGTGTGTTTTACAGAAAGCTTCTGACTTTGTTTTGAATCTTGTTTCTGCTTCTCTAGCCACAAACTTGACACTGGCCACTGTAGGACACATTTTGTTTCATGTTATGTCCTCTGAATTTGTACCGTTGTGTCCCACAATAGATAAGGCAGCACAATAGGCAGTGGTAGTATTCTTGGAAGCCACTAATTAAATGCCTCTGTGTAGAAGTGATTTCATGCCACCTGTACAGATCCTACTAAACCCAAATTAGATTTATTCTTAACACAACACAGCTTCTCCTTAGAATTCCTAAAATATCTTTTGCCACTCAAATATCATCTGCTATAAAGGGAAGTGTAATGGTAGAAATATTGGAGTGGAAAGGGACAGCATCTTAACCAACTGCAAATAAAATATCTTCTGCATGTTTTATAAAATTTGTAAAATACATAATCCAGGTAAATATATTACTAGTGTCCCTCATGGGGCCTAAGGAAAAGCTAATGCAAATGAGGAATCATGAAATTAAGTTCCATTTGTTGACATCCCTAAGAATAGGGAGCTCAGTTTTTGCTCACAGATCCATTTTCAGTACATAGAACAGCAGGTATACTGTGTGTGTGTGTGTGTGTGTTAAATTAATGAATGAATAACGGAAGGAAGGAAGGAAGGAAGGAAGGAAGGAAGGAAGGAAGGAAGGAAGGAAGGAAGGAAGGAAGAGAAAAGAGGGAAAGGAGGAAGGGAGGGAGAGAGAGAGAAGTGCATTGAGTCAAACAAGATAGTGTAGGACCCTAAACCATTACAAGTATTAAGATAACATGTCAATACAAGGAAGTGATGTATACGTCTAATTTTTTTTCTTTTTTTTTCAGGACCAAGGATTAAATCCAGGGTTTTGGTGCTCTAGGCAAGTGTTCTACCACTGCATCACGGGCTCAGACCTGGATAGGTCTACTTTGAACTCAGAAGTCAGAACTATGAAATGGTCCAGGAAAAGAAAGTTCTGGGTAGAAATTTGAGTAGCATCAGAAGAAGAAGTAAAATTAAGATTGAAGGTTTATGTATATAAATCCAAGTAGGCATCTCTAAAAATGTTAGAGGTACTGTAGACATTGCCCGGTGACCCTGAAAAGGTCAGTGCTATGGACAGAATAATATAGCTTAGTGTCCACATTGGCTCATCAATTCTACTTAGGGTTTGTATACAGTAGCAACATACCTGTATGGCCACCCTATAACTAAAATATTGAAATTTTTCTATAAAAACTGGTAAAAAAAAAAAAAAAAGTAATTTCCCCAGGTCCTCCAAGACTTGACCTACTACCATGATCACCCACAGCCCTTTTGTGGAATCTCCCAGACCTCACCATACACCAGCAACCAAAAGAATAAGTCTAGGGATGACAACATATTTCAGTCATAGTTTGTTCTGATTAGCTGATGCCTGTTCTGGGCTCATTGTTGAACCATTCGCATATAATCTCCAGTGCTATTAAGCAGTTAATAAAAGTGCATGGAAGAAATCGTGAACTGAGGGGAAGCCTAGTCTCATCTTCCTAGTACTCTATGGGTTAACCCAGGAATAGAACAATACTACCTTATGCTTAGACAGATTGTTCTCTCCCAGGGTAGAGCATTGGATAAATAGTCAGCTTTCCCACAGAGGTATCTCTGTGGGAAAGCCAAGTCTGTTTTATCATTGTTACATTCTCAGCAGGTAGCTCAGTGATGGCACATAGTAAGTGCTCAATAAACATTTTTTTTCAATTAAAAATTGAATAACAAAGAAGAAAAGGGTAGAATCTTAAAACTCTAGACCTGGAAAGGTCATCTAAAATCTTAGGAAAAAATCAAAAATTTTTTCTGTTATACAGGTGGGGAATCTAAGGTCTGGAGAGGTTGAGAGTATTTCCCAAACAAACACGAGTTAACAGAACTGGTTATAGAACCCTGGTCTCTTATACTCTTATATCTCCATTAATTGTGTGTGTGTTTACTATACTTAACTTCCTCCCTTAGATCCAGGTAGACAGGTAACCTCAGATTGAATTTCTCACAGAACAAAGAAATTCAGAGGTGACCACTAATGTCTGTCATCCCTATGAGAAAGGGAAATTTTTTTAAATTAATTAATTTATTTATTTAAATGCATTTCAAGTCAAGTCATAGTACATATATAGAGCTCCATTTTTCCATTTCTCTGGTTGCAAACCAGATAGAGTCACACCATTTGTGTCTTCATACATACACCTAGGGTAGTGATGACCATTTCAATTCAACCATCTTTACTACACCTATTCCCTCTTCCCTCCCTCCTCCTCCCCCATGCCCCATCCAGAGTTCCTCCATTTTCTCCTATGTTCCCCATTCTCACCCCTCCCCCTTATGTATCAGCATCCACTACTCAGAGAGAACACTCGGCATTTGGTTTTTTGGGATTGGCTTACTTTACTTAGCATAATGTTCTCCAATTCCATTCATTTGCCTGCAAATGCCATAATTTTATTCTCTTTTATTGCTGAATAATATTCCATTGTGTAGATGTACCACAGTTTCTTTATCCATTCATCTATTGAAGGGCATCTGGGTTGCTTCCATAGTTTAGCAATTGTGAATTGTGCTGCTATAAACACTGAAGTGGCTGCATCACTGTAGTATGCTGTTTTTAAATCTTTAGGGTATAGGCCAAGGAGTGGAATAGCTGGATCAAATGGTGGTTCCATTCCAAGTTTTTTAAGGAATCTCCATACTGCTTTCCAGATTGGTTGCACCAGTTTTCAGTCCCACCAGCAATGTATGAGTGTATCTTCTTCACCACATCCTCGCTAGCATTTATTGTTGCTGGTATTTTGGATAGCTGCCATTCTGACTGGGGTGAGATGAAATCTGAGAGTAGTTTTCATTTGCATTTCTCTAATGGCTAGAGATATTAAACATTTCTTCATACATTTGTTTATTGGTTGTATATCTTTTTCTGAGAGGTTTCCATTCAGCTCCTTAGCCCATTTATTGATTGGGTTGTTTTTTTGGTGTTAAGTTTTTTGAGTTCTGTATATATCCTGGAGATCAGTGCTCTATCTGATGTGTGTGTGGCAAAAATGTGCTCCCAGAATGTAGGCTCTCTGTTCACCTCATTGATAGTTTCTTTTGTGGAGAAGAAGCTTTTTAGTTTAAGTCCATCCCATTTATTGATTCTTGCTTTTATTTCTTGTGCTTTTGGAGTCTTGTTAAGGAAGTCGGGGCCTAATCCAACGTGATGGAGATTTGGGCCTACTTTCTCCTCAATTAGATGCAGAGTCTCTGGTCTAATTCCTAGGCCATTGATTCACTTTGAGTTGAGTTTTGTGCATGGTGAGAGATAGGGGTTTAGTTTCATTTTGCTGCATATGAATTTCCAGTTTTCCCAGCACCATTTGTTGAAAAGGCTATCTTTTCTCCCATGTATGTTTTGGCATCTTTGTCTAGTATGAGATAGGTGTATTTATGTGCATTACTCTCTGTGTCTTCTATTTTGTACCATTGATCTACATATCTATTTTAGTGCCAATACCATGCTGTTTTTGTTACTATTGCTTTGTAGTAAAGTTTAAGGTCTGGTATTGTGATGCCTCCTGCTTCACTCTTCTTGCTCAGGGTTGCTTTGGCTATTCTGGGTCTCTTATTTTTCCAAATGAATCTCATGATTGCCTTTTCTATTTCTATAAGAAAGGACTTCATTCCCATTTTAATTGGGATTGCATTGAATCTGTATAGCGCTTTGGGCAGTATGGCCATTTTAATAATATTGATTCTGCCTATCCAAGAGCATGGGAGGTCTTTCCACCTTCTAAGATCTTCTTCAATTTCTGAGAAAGGGAAATTTTAAGTAAACTCCAGAGTTACATGAGGAAGTGATCTCCTACAACAGTTGCAACTGGTGCTGTTTTGCTTTTCTTCTGGAAACTGGTGGGCAGGATGAGGTCAAGGGGTTGAAGATTGTAGGAGAGTTTGGAATGGCCACAGGGACTGCATATATGAGGGGGAGTCAACAAGAGTTAATAGATTGCTAAGGGTTGGGAGAACAGGGCTAAAGTTAAATGAGATGATGGTGCTGTGTCCTACCCAACAGGACAGATGTATTTTCTCTGCGATGTCGTCAACAACTAATCATCCAACCCAAAATATTAATAATGCTGAATTTTAAAAGCCCTGGCCTGGAAACATTCTAAGTGTTTCAGAGTCACATGTGGCTGGCAGCTATTCTACTAAGCAGCAGTGATACAGACATTTCTATCATTGCTGATAGAAACTCTATTAGACAACTCTAGTCTGGAAGATTTTCAAGACCTTTTTTATCTTTGAGGTCACAAGCAAAACAGTGAAAGAAAAGAGGAAAAGAGCAAAATTATAAGGGTTCTAGGAGAAGAAAAAAAGCAAGAGAAAGAAATAAAACCGCCTTCAAAAGCACCAATTACCAATTAGAGCTACTAAATGTAGTTAATATCTGAAATAGCCCATAATTTGGTTTTGACGTATTGCTCACACAAAAGTATAGTATTTGGATCAAATGAACTATTGTCTCTCTATAGGCATATTGACAAGTTAAAGGCCACCTTGGAGTCTACTGCTGCACACTACTTGTCGGACAAGTCCTTTTCTCTTTCTCGTTGTCGCACTGCTAAAGCTATACCTGCACAGCCCTTGCTCTTTTCTGGGCAGAGAATGTCCATAATAAAGGTGTTGCTTAGAGTAAAATAAGCAGTAAATAGGATTTACAATTAATATTATCTCCTTGGCTTTAATAATGACTGGCTTTAGTTTTCCCTTTGGGTACTGAAATAAAATACTCTTTTACTCACACTACACCTGCATCCAACTCTGGGCATCTGATTCCTGGAGAAAAACGGACTGTTTCTGATGTCATTAAATATCTGAATGGCTTCCAGGCAAAAGAGAAATGTTTACAAACATTATCCAGGACTTAGAGATAGGAGAGGTGATTACTGAATGTACTTTCAGTGGAATGCTGGGAATTATCTGATAGATACCTGGTGGATTAATTAAATCTGGGGCTATTTAGGAGAGGTTGACTCATAGAAAACCAATAATAATGCAAAGAGTTCTTCTCCATAGCAATGCAAATGAAAATATCTGTAGAGACAGCATTGATTTCCCTGACAGAAAAGATAACCCCAAAGTTCTCAATTTATCACCTTTACGGTATTGACCAGCTTTGCATTCATGAGCATATTCCCTTTAGCAATTTTTTTCCACTGCCTTAACTATATAAATATGTTCTTATATTTTGTTTCAAACTAGTTTAGCATCTCTTTATTAATTAATGGGTTGAATAAAACTTAAAAATGTTCAGTTGATATTTCTATGAGAGTCAAGCTTAACTTTTTAAAAATTATACTTAAAAGAAATCTAACTGGGTCAGGTATTTTTCCTAGATCAAACGCAGTGGATCAAGTGGGTTTGTGGCAGCCACAGTTTTATAACATATGACAATGAGAACTTCCTGACAGTTTGTGCTAAATATCTTCCAATTCACCCTCAAATCCATTTGGCACACTTGGGAGAACAAAACAGAATTGATTTATCTGAATCACTTCACTGGACTCTCTTAAGCCAGGGTTGGGACTAAAATGAGAGAGGAGAGGCACCTAGGACACAAAATTTAAGGAGGCACCTACTCTCAGGCTTGACTCTGCTATTACACAGACCTCATAATAAGCAACTTCTTAAAATTTGTGCCCTTTCTTGCCTCACTGTAAATCCTGATTTTTGGTTGATTTTATCCAATGAGATGCACCACAGGTTTAAGAGGCAAGAGGAAGTTAGGGGTCAGGAATTATTAGCTAAGCTTCCTCCTCAAGGCATTGCTATGGGCTGGCACCACATCCTGCTCTTTGGATTCTGTGAATCCCTGTTTCGTTTCTCTTCAGCCTTATGAGCCTGGGATGGCTAGTGCTGGGGCACTACATGAACCCTCACAGTAGCCTCTTATTAAATGATTCTGAAATCATCCACTTTGATTGTACCACCCAATTCCTGTCTGGTGTCTTTTAGCAAGTCCTGAAAGTAGCATGGGCTGCTTTGAGAACAGTGACTGCTCCATTCCAGAAGTATTCTAGCCAACGCTGCATGGGCAATGCTGAGAAGGAACTCTCTGCTCTAGGAAAAGGTAGAATTGTTTCCCTATGATTTCTAAATACAAAGGCTGCATAGTTCAACAAAAAGCTATACAGTGTGTGTATGTGTGTATGTATGTGTGTGTGAGAGAGAGAGAGACAGAGACAGAGACAGAAAGAGAGAGGGAGAGAGATAAGGATAGGGAAAAAGAAGAATAAGTCAGAAAGGAGAAATCCATTCCTTGTTATCAAATTCATAGTTAAGAGAGATATGTTAATGTTAACGGGGACAGTTACATTAGTAAAAGAGAGTGCTGGAATTGAGAGATTTTGCTGGATCAAACTTGTCAAAATTGGCAAAAAAAATTTTTTTTAATGTGACTATCTGGCTGTGGGCTCCAAGTAAAGTTAAATAAATCTTATTATGCTCAGGTATAGATTTGCTTATGCCAAGGACCAATTACTCAATTTAACTGGAAGAAAAATTTCCAGATGTGCTGCATATAGTTTGATAAAGATGATAAAATGTCATATCACATTTAACTATGTGATGTTCTCATAGAAAGCATTCTTTATGGGTACAAATCCTATGATAAATTTCCATTATTCATACAGGAACAAGTAGGAACAGACTGAGCCAGACTGGAGCCGGCATGGAAATGGGTGAGGCTGGTCCAGTGTACTAGAATCTGAGTTCCTTGGGAGTATGACTCAGAAAGCAAGGGAAGATTGATAACTTGCAAACAGTTTGAGTTGCTGTAGCAGTTTTCCCTGCCACCCCACTTACATTCATTCTGGGCCTGTACCTGTGTCAGATGCAGAGGATCCAAAGGTTCTAAGACAATAATCTGCCCTATAAGTCTTTCCCAGTTCTGGCAGCATTGACTGAATGATCTTTTAAATCTTAAATGCAATGTGATAGAGAGTTTGAAGAAGGTAGAAAATAATACCTATCTTCCCCACTCAAATTGGAAAGCAAGTGATAGATAGATGTAGCAGGTAGGCTGATGGCAATCATAATAGAGTTCAAGCTGTTTGGACAGCATGCCTTAGGTTTGAGAGCTAAATGCACTCAAGTAGGACTGTGTTCTGCCTCTCAGTCACCAACCGTGACATTGCTCATCCAACGTAACATGTGAAACTACAGAATGCACATGTTTACCAAGGACTACTGCTCCTTTTGAATTAGGGCAAAAAGAGAAAAGGATCAATGCCCTACTGCTTATAGTCTTTTAATAGATAAGCCTTAGGCTGATTGCTACCAGCTCCAATCAGGCTTCGCACTCTTCAGTGAGGAGAAGTAATGGGGGGGTATGAGACCACTGGTGCTACTATAAGGAAGACGATGTACACAGGAAAACTAGAGAGGTAGGGAAATAAGTGTTCTTTACTAATTTTTCCTTACTTACTATGCATAATCATTAAGTTTATGGTCAATTAGATGAGTTCCTATCATCCCCTGGAAAAGAGATTAGCAGTTATCAGGAAAGTTATGCTCTCATCTTTATAAGACTGTTTCAATATTGTGTCTATTTGGCTTCTCTAAGGAGTGTTGGTCAATAATGTAAATTTTGCATCCAAAAGACTTTAAAATATATTTTAATCGCTATATTAATTAAATTAACTCCAAGACCATGGTGTGTCAAGGTCAAAAAGAGAGGCTAGGCACCTATGTGCTTAGTTGGCTCAGGGGATCTCAGGTCATCTATTGCAGGACCTTAGTAACCATAGATCTGTAAGTCATAGAAGGTAGATGTCTTGCCTACTGTGGGCTGGTGCTATAGAAATGTTAAAGGAAAAACTTTAGACAATTTAGATTTAGCAGGGTTTGAAAAAGAATGATTGATGAATAAGGCAGCTCTCAGAACCAGATGTTCAGAGAACTTTGCCCAGCAGTGTGAGCAGTGAACTTGTATGGGCTGAATGTAGAAGCAAAGTAGAGAAATCACATGAGTGGCTCCAGCTAGCCATCTGTTTGGGCTTGGTGTGATGAGACATTTGCCTTATTTCGGTACAGTGTGATGTGCTGGCTGCCTGTATTGCTGAAACCCACTCCTTGTGATTGGTTGAAACTGAGCTCTTTGTCACATTCCTAAATGGGGTTCCAGTTGATTTATATTGAGTTAGGCTGCCTTTAGTTAGGAACTCAAAGCATGGACACTGCCTCAGGATAATGGGCTTCCTACTTATTTAAAAGAAATAAGCAGACCAGAGTCTCCTGGTGATGCATCTGAGAGAAAATTCATGGATCTCTTGACAGCTTTTTCATGGGCTTAGTGGTTCCTTTTTGGCCTCTAGGGCACTTACACAGAATCAAAAGCAATTTTCCAGTGGGGTGATCCACAGATCCAAACTGGCCAGCTAAGCCCACAGTACAGCACCACCTGCATCACTACTTGTGACTCAGACTAGCCTTTGAGGCCATGTTCAGATATCATCATAGAACAGAATCCAAGTCTGACCTTGACTCCATTGCTTGAAAACCCAGCAGCTGTTGGAGAGAAGGTAGATTCAAGCTGAAAGTAGAAGAGAAAGGTGCCGAGGTTAGGTTGCCACCTTCTCAGAATCCACTGCTCCCAGTTATGAAGTTGCTTGAATGGAGGATCCTCAGCCAAATGTAATTTTAAGTTGCTTCAATACTTCAATACCAGTTTCTTAAAGGATAAAGCTCAGAAGCACCAACAGAAACTTCCAAAAAAGTTTAACTAATACACAAGCCCTCAGTTCTTTAGGCTACTGTGGGCTGAAGTCTGAATACTACAGTTACCTATAGCATTTAATTTAGGAAAGACTGGAAGGAGACTTCTGAGAACATCTTTTAAGAAGTTATACTTAAGTAAGACCAGCCTAAGGGGGACAGGTAGAAGTAGAAAAGGAATTTTTACTGAATGCTACAGTGCTCAAAATATTATGTATTATTGAATCCTAAAAATACTAATATTGTAATAAAGTACTGAATAAAGTACTGTTGTCCCCATCGTAAGATGGAGAGAGAATAAACTGAGACTTAAGATGCTTTATTTGTTCAAATGCACTCCTATCTACCCTATCCCAAGGCTCACACTTCATTGTTTCAGGAAAAACTACCATCATCCCTTGTACCAAAATTAGGAATGTGTCCTCCTTCCTGTTATTCTTATTGTTGCTACTTAAGAAGAGTTTGTGACCCGGCAGAGGACCTGGGAAACTGTTCTGCTTTGTCGTGACTCTAAAGGAGGGAAGTCAGGGGAGAATGGATGACAGCTCCAACAGAACCGAGGGAAAAAGAAAAGTGACTCATACTGAGCGGCAGCAGCTTTCCCACTTTCGCAGGGCTAAACAGAAAGACAGGAAGCGGCGGAAGCCCCGCCCCACCTCCTACGCCTGAGCCCGCAACCTCCTCCCCCTGGGAAGTTCTCAGAGGCTTCCAAAACCTTCGCTTAAATGCTGCTAACCCAACCCGCCTCTCCTCAAGTACTAAAAGTGAAGATTTTAAAAAACCTTTTCCTACTCCACTTTCTCTTTTAATTATTGAACTTATATAATTATTGCTTTTTACTATTTTTACTTAAATTTTATGGGATAAAATTGTAAATTAAGAAGTCTTTTGTGGGTTAACCTTGGAATGTATCGCTTCCAAGGTTTTTTTCTTTCCCCATGTGGGAAATTGAACCCATGGCCTTGCAGGTACAAGCGCTCTACCGCCCAGCCCCCCAAGATTATTTTTATGTAAAATACATTGTGAATTCCAAAGAAATGGGTTACAAATGAACATGTGAAATGCAATTTGTTTCTAAGATGACTTCTGCATTTATGGTGAGTTTAATGAGAAATAAATAAGATGGTAATGTCAAAATATGTTTTATAGGCTTTGTTATCAAAATTATTTAACTTACTAGGGATGTTGTTCTTTTAAATTATTTGACAATTCCTAAGAGTCAAATTTACACTTGGAAAAAGCATTATATAGTAATGAAGTTCCAATACTTCTAACAAAAAAAGTTACTCAAAATTTTACAAAACTCTTTTAATTGTATACATCGTTAATGTGATACTATTTAACCATGGTTCTCTAAAATGCTGATACATGATTAATTCCACAGTGATAAATTAATGGTACGCTTGTCTCATTTGATATTCAATTATAGAACAAAGCTATTGGCTTCTAACAGCAAATATCTGGTCAGTGCATGCCATTCTTGGTCTTGAATCCGACTTTACTGTAGGAATGCTAATGACTGATCAATCTAATTGCAATAGTAAAAAGTCATGGACTAGTCCTTCTCATGGGTAATTATTTCCTAATGTCCCATTATTCACTAAAAAATGTTGAATTTTCTCCAACGGACCATTGTTGATTTGTAACTCCAGTTTCTATGCCTTGCTTTCTTATGCCATCCATTAGAACATTACTATTTGGATTTCTTTTATCATCTTCAAACTTGGTTATTTGCTTCTTGTTACCCAAATATTACTGTACAAATGACATCTTTGGAGGTCTTTAATCATCTTTCGACAAGTTTAACAAATCATCCAACGGTGTTAAGTCACTTAATTTATGAACTTCCAGTACATTTTTCAAAGGCTTTGAGTAGCCTTTACTAGGTGAGGCACTGAATTTGTGTGTGTGCATTGGTTTCACTGTAGAAAGCATTCTTTCAAATTTGTGAGTTTTATCACCCTTTTCTCGAATAACAGTTTTATCAAGATAGCCCATACATTTTTTTGTGAAACGAGAAAAAGTCGGTGCGATAGTATAACTTGTACTCCAAGGACTGGCTTTTGATAGCTGATCATAAGTGTCCTTCACTGTTCTTTGGTCCACTTTCAAAGGTGTGGCTTGTTTATCTTTTTCCAATGCTGTAGGCATAGTTCTTTGGGGTTCAGAAAAAGTAATCAATTGATCGCCAATTAAAGATTTGAGCAGTGCACAGTTTCTTTCAAAAGCAAAATTTGTTTTTTTACGATAAAGTTTTTCATTTTCCAAAAGATAGGGAGAAAGCCCATTTTTTGTCAAAAGTAACATTTGAATATATTTTGTATCATGGAAAATTATGGGATTTGTGTCCTTTTGTTCCTGTGAATTAAAGAAAAGACTACTTAGTCATAAGTCTATTGAGGTAAGAAAGCTATAAATATTTTAAATATGAAAATAAAATTTTCATATAAGATGAAACATTGGGCTGGCATTTTTTAAGCTTCTATATTCCATAAATTTAAAAAGCATACCAAAAAAAGATTATGTAAAAAAAATCATAAGAGACATAAGTGATTATAAACCAAAATTACACCTGGATATTCTAGTACATAATTCAAAAAGTTTAAAATTATCTGATAATGGTTATATCTATTGTATCCCAATGTTTAGCATAATACTTAGCACACAAAAAGTATTCAATGTGGCTAGGGATATAGCTCAGTTAGTAGAGCTTATGCCTCACATGCATAAGGCCTTGGGTTCAATCCCCAGCACAACCAAAAAAAAAAAAAAGTATTCAACATATATTTGTGGAATCAAATAGGCAAAATAATAGGTTGACTTAAAAATAGAGCATTTTTACCACAATAATAGTGAAATCTGTTTGTATGAGTTATACTTTAAACTTTCCCCTCATTTCTGTTTTCATAATCTCTGTCTTGTCCAAAGTAGAAAGATTAACTCCAAAGAAACTGGTCAAATATGCATATTATCAGTAGTTAGTTTGCAAATGTGAGTCAATGATTGTTACTTTTTCTTTCAGACCATACCTATAGTGAAACAAGAAATTAAATTCAAGCCGGGCACAGTGGCGCACACCTGTAATCCCAGCAGCTTGGGAGGCTGAGGCTGGAGGACTGTAACATTTGGATATATTTTGTATCATGGAAAATTATGGGATTTGTGTCCTTTTGTGAGTTCAAAGCCAGCCTCAGCAAAACCGAGACACTAAGCAACTCGTTGAGACTCTGTCTCTAAATAAAATACAAAATACGGCTGGGGATGTGGCTCAGTGGTTAAGTGCCTCTGCGTTCAATCCCCAGTAACCTCCCCCCCAAAAGAAATTAAATTCATCTTTTATGAGTGCTTTTAGTATGAAAGATACATTAATGCCTATGATTACTGGAAAGATAACAAAAAATCTAGTTTTGTGATGGCAAGATTTCCTGTTTAGCCACAGTAATGAAAGTCTCATATTTTTGGTCTGCCTAAACACCTTAGGAATTTCCTATCTTACAAGTCTACGTGCCCTTAGGAGAGGCAGAAACTATCTTGGGCAGCCTCTCTGGGGCTCAGGCACAGGCTTATAATTTAGGCTCTGCCAATCAGATACACCTAGGAAAGTCTTCAGTTCAGAAAAAGTGGGCAGTGTGAAAAATTGCAGACTGTGGAAACTACTCTAGTGAGGCTGGTAGAGGCCATATCCAGCTTTGAGAGGCAGGAAGGGCAAAGGCCTTAGAAAGTGTAATCCTCACCAGCATCGGAGTTGTAAACTGATCTGTGACAATAGCAAGGGCTCCAGTGGGGCTGTCTGGAGCTATACTTGAGTGATTCTTGACTAGATAGCTTTTAAGCCAGGTTGTCTGTTTAGCCTTCCCTGAAGTTCATAGTATTGGTATTTATTAAATAATAGTAGATATTACCATTTGAGAAGTTTCTGTCTTTGCTAGACTAAGGTCGATTATTTTGGCATTTGGATTTTTCAGTTCATCCTCAAAGCACAAGGGGAGCAAGCTGTTCTTTCTTCCTAAACAGTGGTCACTCAGTGGATCACCTGTGATTGACATTTCTTTTGTACTGAAATCATTCATCGGTGGAGGAGACCTTCTTCTGAAAATGAACACAAGTTAAAGGAATTGTTTATTGGACTGATTTCAGGTTTTCAGTTCTTGTCTGCCTCCCCCTATCCCTAGAAGTCATTAATGACATCTGCAATCCACAGACTTTCAACCAGATAAGATCATCAGTCTGGTTTGTAGGAGAAAACAGTGAAAGCAGAGGTGACAGCAAGACAGACCTACCTGGGCCTCTGGCTTTGAGGTGGGAAGGGAGTGCATTATGTAAGTTGAGGAGAGCACACAGGTAGAGAGGCTTCAGCCACACCCTTTGGTGAGAGTCTGAGAGAAGCTTTGCAGGGTAGATTCATGTCAATATAAGGTGACTTAAGTTTTGTTAAGGGGATGAAATAGGCACAAAGAGGATGCTAGGTCTTCCTTGGTTCACTCAGGACATGGATAGTGATTTTAGGCTAGCCAAGGGACTTATCATTGCAGCATGGAGGAAACTCGCAGCAAAGGTTTGGCACGAGTGAGGTATAGACAGCCTCACGGAAAGAGAACCAGCCTGGAGGGCATGACAGAGCCGGCCTACCACACTGGTGAGAGCCAAGAATGGGCCCCAGCCAAGGTCAGAGAGAACACACCATGGGTTCATGAATCCCGAGTTCGCTAATTCTGTCAGCACCACAAGAACGCTGACCAAGACCCTTGGTCAGGTACCTTTTCCTCATTGTCAGAGTTCATTGAGCCCCTCACCTGTATACTCCTCAGATATTGTCTTGGAAAGAAACAGAAGAATGAGTTAAACCTAAAGAGGCTATTCATGATTGCTCTAAACAAAGTTTGAAATACATTGGATTAATAGGACTTTTAAAAATTATATAGAGGTTGAGAGGCTCCTGAGAAAGATCAGAACTTGACACAAAAAACAAAGAAGCTACTTTTTTCACTTCCATGTTATAGTGTAATTAAATTTATCTCTCTACTACAAAAACATAACTGTGTCCCCTCTGTTCATTTTTTTCAGGTCCTCCTCACCAGTTGACTTTGCTCCAAGTCTGGATGTGATGCCTATTAGCTGAGTAGCCTTGGACCATTCACTGAATGACATTATGGAACTAAATGTTAAAAATAATCTAGAATAAATTCATTCTGGTCAATTATAAAGTAAAAGGAAGAACTCATCCTACTAGAAACATCACTGAACTGAATAAAATGTTAAAATTTTTAAAGTAAATTACCTCTTATTTACATCATCTTCTAAGAAATCAATTGACTCCAGTGATTTTCTAGTATTTTTTTGGATTTGAGCTGAAATTATAAAAGATTTTCATAAAAGACACATACTTATTATAGCATTTAGAAAATATCTTGTATAAAATATTTTACAACTTAAAATAACATGAAAGCTCCTGATCTGCGGTAGCTACTCAGTAAGCAAGTGATTCTTGAGTGAACAAGATAGAACTGGAAAAGACAGATTGAGGCTTTATAATGTTCGGTCAAAGCAGATGGAAAACACATGTGATCTCAAAGAGAGAGTCTCACAGGAGAGAGCTTTCCTAAATTTTCAAGCCTGGCTTTTGTGTCAGGTCATTATTAAACAGTAAGAAGCCTCAGATGGTTAAACACTGTTGCTGTGGAAGGAAGTCATTTAGCAGCTATCAAACAGA
Organism: Xerus rutilus; assembly: GCA_028644305.1. NCBI lineage: Eukaryota > Metazoa > Chordata > Mammalia > Rodentia > Sciuridae > Xerus > Xerus rutilus. The sequence continues at coordinate 226,011 of JAQQSJ010000042.1, forward strand.
TCTTGCCACCTGGCATGAAGGAAGTGCCCAAGGCTGAACTTTCCAAATATGCCAGGTGACCACCACAGCATTTTTCTGCTTTCCTAAGTGTTCTCTGATACACATGTTGTTAGTAACATATTGAGCCTTTTTCCTGTCCTCTGGTAGTTTATATTCTAGTGCAGTGCTTCTTAAACATTCCACATCATGGCAAACATTCTGATTACTACTATTTGTATAGTACACTGGGATACGCACTTGAGTAGACTGGTGTGACAGGTTGTCATAAGGCCAGCTGAACAGCCTGAGTTCAGCTGAAGAAACAGTATTTTAACACACCTGTGTTAGAACTCCCCCTATGGGATTACCACTCCCACGCTAGCAACCCAGTGGGTGGAGCATCACACTCCAGAAGACTGATACTGCTGAGAAGAGAAGCTGATAATATTTTCAACTCCAATGGAAAGAATTCTTTACCTTTTCATCAAAATTTTTTTCTTTCTTCTTTTCTAATTCTTTTTCACTGTTTAATTGTGACCTTAATGGTACATGGACATTTATATAGTTTCCTATTTTTTTCTTCTCATTTTTAGCATTTTTGAGGCCAGTTATTTTACATGGATTAGTTTTTTGTGAACTAGGATGTTTAACTAGTGTATTTTAGTTTTGCTTTATATTCTTTTATTTTTATTTTTAATTTTTAAAAAAAATTTTGCTTTATATATTTTTTCTGTTTTGCTTGATTCTCTCTTTTCTTCTGCTAACAGCCCATCTTTATTCTTTTTTCACTCTTCTTTTAATCTTTTACTTCTGTCTTCTCTCCTCCTTCATAATCATCACATCCTATATCACTGCTGTTCTCTCCTTGTCCACCATTTGAAAATGTAAACTCTTTTGCAAACTTGCTGTATTTATTATAGGCAATAACTGATCATTACATTTCTGTTTATTGTGATAATTAACATTGTAGATGGCATAGTAGGAATTATTTGGTTTAATGCTGTAAATTGTTTGCATTGGTTGTTGTTATTATTTGTCTCCCCCTAAACAGTGAGGTACTGAAAAGCTTCAGGGACACTGTAAGTCCACAGGCTAGAAACTCTACTGCCTCAGATCTATACTGTTAGATGGGTAGACACACAAACAATATGAAAAAGCAAGGGAATAAATCACCTCAAGCAAACCAAGAATAGTCCAATAACAGAAACCATCAACACTACAAGGGAAGAAATGTCAGAGGAGTTTAGAATGTGCATGGTTAAACTGATCTACAAAGTAAAGGATGATGTAAGACAGCATATACAGGGAACAAAAGATCATTTCAATAAAGAGATAGAGGGTGTGAAAAAAAACAAACAGGAATTCTTGAAATGAAGAAAACAATAAACCAAATTAAAAATTTAATAGAAAGCATCACCAACAGACTATACCACTTAGAAGACAGAACCTCAGGCAAAAAAGACAAAATATATAATCTTGAAAATAGAGTTGACCAGAGAGAAGATGTTAAGAAACAATGAACAGAACTTCCAAAACTTATGACTTGAAATGCATTTAAATAAAATAACTAAATTAAAAAAAAATAAAAATAAAAAATAAAAAAAAAAAAAACTTATGGGATAACATGAAAAGCCCAAATTTAAGAGTTATCAGGATAGATGAAGGCACAGAGATACAAACCAAAGGAATGCACAATCTTTTCAATGTAATAATATCAAAAAATTCCCCACATCTCAAAAATGAAATAAAAAATCAAATATAAGAAGGCTTACGGGACCCCAAATGTGTAAAATTACAACAGACTCACATCAAGGCACATTATAATGAAAATGCCTAGCACACAGAGTAAGTATAGAATTTTAAAGACTGTAAGGGGTAAATATTAGATTACAGATAGGTAGAAATCAACACGAATCTTATCTGATTTCTCAACTCAGACCCTCAAAGCTAGGAAGTCCTGGAATAACATATACCAAGCTCTGAAAGAAAATGGATGCCAACTAAATATCCTATATCCATCAAAATTAAGCTTCATATTTGAAGATGAAATAAAAACCTTCCATGATAAACAAAAATTAAAATAATTTGCAACCAGAAAGTCTGCACTTCATAATATTCATAACAAAATATTCCATGAAAATGAATGGGAAAAAAAGTGAAAACCAGCAAAGGGAGAAACAACACTAAAGGAATAGTCAATCAGTTTCAGGAGAAACTAAGTCAAATTAAAAACTAGAAATAAGCCAAATCATATCTCAATAATAACCTTGAACATTAATGGCTTAAACTCATCAATCAAAAGACATAGACTAGCAGATTGGATTAAAAAATAAAGACCAACAATATGCTGTCTCCAAGAGACTCACCTCATAGGCAAAGACATCCACAGACTGAAGGTGAAAGGATGGGAACAAATATACCACTCACATGGAGTCATTACTTTCTCTGGATCATGACTATTACTTCAGACATATTCAGACACAGAGGCAAAATTCTCCTAACTTAGAGGAGCAAGGTATAGAAAGGAAGGTTGACAACAGAAGAGACAGGAGACTACTTCCTAGGAACCATAAAAATAATCGTAGAGAAATTTATTTCCATAAACTGTATATTTAGTGAAACCTTCCCTGACTCTAAGGTGATGGTGGCGGTCGTTCTCTATTTGCATGTGAAGTGTCAGATTTCATTTTTTTAAACCTTTTTCTTGGATAAGTAATTCAGTTTCCAGAAGAATTTAGTCAAAGAAAGGACTTGCACCCCATGGGCTGTTTGATGGAATAATTTCTACAGTGCACATGTCCAAAAATGGTTCCTAAGAAATGGTCTCCTGTCTCTTCTGTTGTCAATCTTCCTTTCAACACCTTGGCCCTCTAACTTAGGATGATTTTGCCTCTGAGTCTGAATACGTCTGAAGCAATATTCATGATCCAGAGAAAGACATGACTAGTCATGGCCATCACATTTCTCTCAAAATGCTGCTAACATAGACTTGGAATACTGTTGGACTCACAACAAGGAAAGAAATCTCACAGGCAGAGCTTCTGTTCTTCTGCAGACCCCAAGGTGAGTGTGTGCATGGAGTCTGTATGGTGATGCTGGAAGACAATTAATGGGGATATTTTCTGAATATTTTCTACTGGTCCTTTTAGTGTTGTTCCTTTCTCCCAGGAAAAGGAATTGCCCCCTGACATTTGGAATATTCTTTCATATTGCTTCATATTGTAATACATAACAGGTTTTCTTTGTGTCTAGAATAAACTGCCCTACAGTGCTTTCAATCTAATAAACTTTCTGTCTCTATTTTTCTTTTCTTTCTTTTCTTTTTTTCTTTTTTATTTTTTTTGTCCACATTCCCAGAATTCTTAATTTGGGACTTAGATTTTTTTTTAAAAAAAGTTTTAAAAAATGCTTCTATAGAGTGATTCGAGAAATTTTTAGAGATCTGCTTCCTAAAAGAGTACAACACCCTGCCACTGCTCTTAGAGACATTTCAAAGGAGATGTGAGAACTTTAGAAGATAGTGTAGTAAACAGATTGCCTTCTTAACCAATCCTTTCTTCCCCATCTTGACTAGCAAACTTCAGAGCTAATTTTCACCCCAAAATGATTTTCTTCAATGGAAGCTAGAGTCTTCCAGCTCAGTAAATCTTGAATGATCTAAGTGTATGTTTTTCAAAATGTGATGTGATTTGTTTTGTAACGTCAACTTAGTGTTTCCTAATTAGCCTTTGAAAAAATGAAATTGAATAAAATATAATAGAATGTCTCATATGGATCCTTAGCAATAACTCTACAAAACAGAGAAATATTGCAATCAAGTTCAGCTAACAGAAAGAAAGAGAGATAATTTGGAATCCATGAACGTGAATCTTCTAGTATATAGCAGAATATCTATATTTATATTTATATCTCTACTATTATGTGTGTGATATTAAAAGATTTTTTTGCCAGATATACTAGTATACTCATGTAATCTCAGAGTTTCTGGAGGCTGAGGCAGGAGGATCACAAGTTAGAGGAAAAAAGAAAGAAAGAAAGAAAGAACAGAATGGTCCAGGTGCAGTGGCGCACACCTATAATCCCAGTGGCTCAGAAGGCTGAGGCGGGAGGATTGAAAATTGAAAGCCAGTCTCAGCAAAAGCAAGGCTCTAAGCAACTCAGTGAAACCCTGTCTCTAAATAAAATACAAAATAGGGCTGGGGATGTAGCTCAATGTTGAGCGCCCCTGAGTTCAATCCCTGGTAACTGCCCCCCACCCTGCAAAAAAAAACCCAAAAATGCCTGGAATGAATCAATGAATAATGAATCAAATCACATGGTAGTTAGACAACTAGAAAGCTAGAAAAGATTCTATATGTCATACCAAGTAATCTGGACTTTATCATTTTTGTACTAGAAAGTCTTGAAATGTTATTAAGTTATGATATATATGGTAGTATGATCAAAGATTGTTATTCTTTGGTAAAGGATTTTCTTAATGCTTGTATTCTAAATTTAGATGCATTTAACTTTCAGTTATTTCAATAGTAGCAGGTGATGTGTATACCTGTAGTAGAGTCTTTTCCCCTTGGATAAGCATTAGATTGATTGCTGGATAGAGGAGAAAAGATGGAAGAACTCAATGATCTTCTACATCCTTGTCTATTCTGTGAATATGGAATATGCAAGGGCTCTTCATTTTCTGCCTAAATATTGGGAAAAATTAAAAGCTATCTTAGAAATTATTTCTTTCCATGTGTCTATTGATACATAGTTTCATTTGATTATTCATTTATTCATTCACATTTCAAGTATCTAATTATAACAGTTATCTGGTTCTTTAAATACTTCCAAATATAATATTTTATTTAAGTCTCAAAAGATTCCTCTAAGATGGACATTATAATTCTTTTTGGTAACTTTTATTTCCTTTGTCTCTACAATTTAGCCTTTATATTACTAAAAATTTATTTCTGCAAATGTAGACAAAAATCCAAAGTTTGAATACTGAGAAAGAAAAACAAAAACTTCTCTGCTTTAATAGAAATGTATTCTCTCCACATAGAGTAAATACAACAGAAGAGTTCTGAATAGAGAAGAAAAAACTAGAATAAAAAAGTGATCCAGCTTTTCCTAAATTAGTTTCTAAGATTAGGTCATATATTTTTATTAAAAATACAGATATCTGGCCAGGCCTGTTATTCTAGCAATTTGTGAGGGTGAGGCAATTTGTGAGGCTGAGGATTGTAAGTTTGAGGTCAGCCTCAACAACTCAGCAAGACCCTCAGTAACTTAAACCCACTCTCAAGATTAAAAATAAAAAGGGGTATAGCTGAGTGGTAGAGGGACGCTGAGGTTAAATCTGCAATGTCAGAAACAAAAACAACCAGGTACCCACATATATGCATACATATAGACATATGCATACATAATACAAAGTGCATAATTTGCGATTCTCATAGATCAATCAATCAATTATTTAGGAACTATGATCTTTTTCATACTAGCCAAAGAAAGTGTTTAGTTCTGTTTATTATGAAATAAAAATAAGGTACATTACAGAAATCTAGGTTATAAAGAGGTTACATTTTTATTGGATAAATATGATTAGCATATACAAATCAACAGTAAATAATGTAATGGAGTAATATCATCAAGAACCAAACAAATGAATAAAACCTGTAGATGAGGAACAGATAAAAAGAGAGGGGTATCAATAAAGGCTGGAACAGACAGAAAAGATTTCATAGAGAAGGAAGAACTGAATGCTCAGATTTGAAAATGATGGCATTTCAGGAGAGGCCAACAACATACACCTGCAGTCCACAAGATAGTTAGGAAAACAGCATAGTTAGAGCAGAATGCATTTATTATTGATTGGGTATAAAATATAAGCTTGAAGCCAGGCACAGTGGCACACGCCTGTAAGCCCAGCACCCTGGGAGGCTGAGACAGGAGAATTGCAAATTCAAAGCCAGCCTCAGCAATAGCGAGGCGCTAAGCAACTCAGTGAGACCCTGTCTCTAAATAAAACACAAAATATGGCTGAGGATGTGATTCAGTGGTCAAGTGCCCCTGAGTTCAATCCCTAGTGCCAAAAAAAGATAAGCTAAGTAGGTAAGAAGGAGAATTATGGGGTGGATAGAATATATGTCTTGAAAGACAAATGAAATGACTGTATTATAAATAAAAAATTACCAAAATTGTCTTTAGAAGACAATTATTGAGCATAAGCAATTCAGTGAGACTCTGTCTCTAAATAAAACACAAAATAGGGCTGAGGATGTGATTCAGTGGTCAAAAATTCTAAGAGAAATGTAAAGAAGTTTCAAATAATTATCTCTACAAGGTAGTTTAAAAGAACAACTAGGCCCTCCAAAAACCAGGGGAATTTCTTCACCATTAGACCCACTCTTCTAACAACTACTTAAGGAGTCTTACATCTGGAAGTGCCCAAATTGTAAACTACCATTATTAAAACACACAATAATATAAAATTCAAAGGTAGAGAAAATACACAAATAAAATATAGAAGTAGTGGCTGGGGCCATAGCTCAGTAGCAGAGCACTTGCCTAGCACATGTGAGACACTCGGTTCAATCCTCAGCACATAAAAATAAATAAATAAAATAAGGTATTGTGTCCACAACTAAAACTGACCTTGTCACCACAGAAAGCCACCAAACCACAATGATAAACCAGAGAAAGAAAGGAGCAAAGGATGCACAAAACAATTCAAAAACAACGAAATGATGGGAGTGAATTCTTACTTATCAATAACGACAATGAATTAAATTTCCCAACTAAAAGATATAGACTGGCTGAAGGAATATTTTTTAAAAAATGAACCAATTATATGCTGTCTATTAGAAAAGCAAATTTACTGGTAAAGACACACATAGACTGAAATGAAGGGATGGACCATGATATTCTACACAAATGGAAACCCAAAGTGATCAGGAGTAGCTATACTTTTATGTAAGAAAAAAATAGATTTTAAGTTAAAAACCATAAATAGAGAATAAAAAGAACTTTATATAGTGATAAACAGAGGATATAACAGCTGGGTGCAGTAGTGCATGCCTGTAATCCCAGCACTTTGGGAGACTGAGACAGGAGGATTGCGAGTTCAAAGCCAGCTTCAGCAAAGGTGAGGTGCTAAGCAACTCAGTGAGACCCTGTCTCTACATAAAACACAAAATAGGGCTGAGGATGTGTCTCAGTGGTCAAGTATCCCTGAGTTCCATCCCCGGTACCAAAAAGAAAAAAAAAGAGAGAGAGAGAGGATATAACAATTATAAATATATATGCATCTAACATCAGAACATCCAAATACGTGAAGCAAAAACTATCAGATCTAAAGGAAGAGACAGACTCCAATACAGTAACAGTTTGGAACTTCAATACCCCACTTTCAAAAACAGATAGATGTATAAAATCACAAAGAAACATCAGGGATAAAGTATATTATAGAATAAATAGACCTGACAGACATCTACAGAACATCCATTCAATAGCTGCCGAATACATTCTTCTCATCAGCATATGGAACATTCTCCACGATAGATCATACGGTAGACCACAAAATAAGTCTCAATAAATTTAGAAAAATCCAAATTATCTCACCTATCTTCTCTGACCACAATGGAATAAAACTAGGAATCAACAGCAAAAGAAACTTTGAAAACTACAAATGTATGGAAGTTAAATAACATGCTCCTGAATGACCCAATGGTCAATGAAGAAATTTAAAATAGAAATTCAAAAAAGTCTTCTTGAAACAAATAAAAATAAAAACACAACATATCAGAACTTGTGGAATATATCAGAGCAGTACTAAGAAGGAAGTTTGAAGCAAAAGAAAAAAAGAAAGAAAGAAAGAAGCAGCCATCAAAAAAGTAGAGTCTGGGAGCTAGCTCAGTTATAGAGTTCTTGCCTATCATTCTCAATGCTCTGGTTTGATCCTCAGCATCAAATAAATAAATAAAAGTATAACTATTTCAAATAAACAACCTAATGAGGCGCCTTGAGGAACTAACTAGAAAAGCAAGAATGAATCAAGCACAAAATTAGTAAAAGAAACCCATACTTATAATCCCAGTAACCTAGGAGGCTGAGACAGGAAGATCACAAATTTGAGGCCAGCCTCAGCAACTTAGCAAGATCCTGTCTCAAAATAAAAATAAAAAGGGCTAAGGGTGTAGATCAGTGATAAAAGCATCCCATACACCCCTCCCCAAAATTAGTCAAAGGAAAGAATATACCAAAGATCAACAAAATGATTAGTTAATTCTTTCGAAAGAGAAATCAACAAAACTCAAGCTAGACTAATGGGAAAATACTCAAATAAGTACAATCAGAGATGAAAAAAGAGACTTCACAGTTGATATTGCTCACAGAAATACAGAGGATCATAAGGACTTACTATGAGCAACTATATATCAGCAAACGGAAAGCCTTAAAGAAGTGGATAAATTCCCGGTCACATGCAATGTACCCAAGCAGAGAGAAGAAATGGAAAATCTAACCAGACAAATAATGAGTAACAGGATTGAAGTACTAATAAAAAAAAAAAGTCTCCCTTCAAAGAAAAGTCCAGTACCTGATGGCTTCGCTGCTGAATTCTACCAAACATTTCAAGAGAACGGCTAACATTCTTTTTTTTTTTTTTTTTTTTTTTAATATCTTTATTTTTTTATTGCTTTGTATGTGGTGCTGGGGATCGAACCCAGGGCCCCACGCATGCGAGGCAAGCGCTCTACCGCTGAGCTACAATCCCAGCCCCCACGGCTAACATTCTTTACAAACTCTTCCAACAAACTGAATGAGAGGGAACTACTCCAAATTCGTCCTGTGAGTCTGGCATTACTTTGACATCAAAACAAGACAGAGACACAACAAAAGGAAGCTACAGGTCAATATCCCTGATAAACGTGGATGCAAAAGTCCTCGACAAAATACTAGCAAACTGAATCTAATAGCATTTTAAAAAGTCTATACACCATGAACAAATGTGATATTTCCCAGGAATGCAAAGACAGTTCAACATAGTCAAATCAATAAACGTGATTCTTCACATTGATAGAATGAAGGGTAAAGAAACAAATGATCATTTCAATAGATGAAGAAGAAGCATTAGGTAAAATGCAACGTCTTCTTATGATAAAGACTTTCAACACCATGTACAGCCAGAGAAATGAGAAATTGTGTTCCACTGGTGTACTATGTGTCAAAATGCATTCTACTGTCATGTACAACTAATTAGAACAAATTAAAAAGTTTTTAAAAAGACTTTCAACAAATTAGGTATAGGAAAAAATGTACCTTGACACAATAAAGGCCATGTACATGACAAACCCACAGCTAATATCATACTCAATAGGGAAAACCTAGAAGTTTTCCTCTGATGCCCACTTTCACCATCTTGTTCAATACAATACTGGAATCCTCACGAGGGCGATCAGGAGATAAAAAGGAAGAAAGAAGGAAGTCAAATTGTTCTTATATGCAGATGGTATGATTTTATGTACAGAAAAACCTAAAGATGTCACCAAAAAATTATTAGAACTGATAAATAAATTCAGTAACAGGGTAGGATAAAAATTCAATTTATAAAAATTAATAATGTTTCTATAAACCAATAATGAACTAGCTGAAAAAGAAATCAAGAAAGCAACTCCATGTATAATCACTACAAAAAAAACTTAAAATGAAATACCTTGGAATAAATTTAACCAAGAGGATAAAGAAATTGAAGAATACCCATAAACACAAATGGAAAGACATCTCATGTTTACAAATTGGAAGACTTGTATTATTCAAATGTCCATACTACCCAAAGCAATCTACAAACTTTCTATTATCCCTATCACAATTCTGATGGCATTCTTCACAGAAAGAGAAAAACTATTGAAAATTTTTATGAAACCACAAAGATCCCAAATAACCAAAGCAATCCTGAGCAAAAAGAACAAAGCTGGAGCCATCACAACACCTTACTTCAAAACATATTACAAAGTTATTGTGAGCAAATCAAATTTGCATGGTACTGGCAAAAAAACCAGACACATCAATCAAGAACCCAGAAATAAATCCACCAATTGACAGTCAAGTGAGTTCTGACAAAGATGCCAAAAATGTTTGTTGAAAAAAGACGTCAATAAATGTTGCTGGGAAAACAGAATATCCATATGCAGAAGAATAGAACTAAACCCCAACCTTTCGCCATATGTAAATATTAACTCAAAATTGATAAAATAGCCGGGCGTGGTGGTGCACACCTGGAATCCCAGCAGCTTGGGAGGGTGAGGCAGGAGGATTGCAAGTTCAAAGCCAGCCTCAGCAATGTAGTGAAGTACTTAGCAACTCAGTGAGAACATGTCTCTAAATAAAATACAAAATAGGACTGGGGATCTGGCTCAGTGGTTGAGTGCCCCTGAGTTCAATACCCAGTTCAAAAAAAAAAAATTGATAGAAGACTTAGATGTAAGACCTGAAACTATGAAACTACTAGAAGAAAATTCAGGGAAAACACTTTAGGCCATTGATATAGGCAAAGATTTTTTGGATAAGACCTGAAAAGGCAACAAAAGTAAAAAATAGACAAATGGTACCATATAAACTAAAATGCTTCTGCACAGCAAAGAAAGAATCAACAGAATGAAGAGAGAGCCTATAAGATGAGAGAAAATATTTGCAAACTAGTCATCAGAAAAAGGATTAATATCCAGAATATATAAGAAACTCAACTCAATAGCAAAAGGACATGTGAAGAGGTGCTCAACTTTTCAGGAAAATGCAAATTGAAACCACAATGAGATATCATTGGTCATCATTAAAAAGACAAGAAAATTCTGATAAGGATGCAGAGAAAGGGGAACTCTTGTATACTCTGGGTGGGAATGCAATTAGTGCAGCCGTTATGTAAAACAGAATGGTTTCCTCAAAAAGCATAGAACTACCACATGATCCCACAATTGCACTATTGGTTATATATATTTTAAAAACCAGTAAGCTGAGGAGATTTCTGCACTCTCATGTTTATCACAGGACTACTCAGAATAGGCAAGACATGGAATTAACTGAGATGTTCACTGATGGATGAATGCATGAAGAAAATGTGGTATAGATACACAATGGAATATTATTCAGCCATAAGAAAAGAATGAAAACCTGTCCTTTGTTGCAACATAGATGGAACTGGAGGATATAAATATTAAGTGAAATAAGCCAGACACAGAAGACAAAAACTACATGTTCTCACTTACATATGGAAGCTAAAAAAGTAGATCTCACAAAAGCAGAGTATACTAGTGGCTACTAGAGGCTGGAAAGTGGAGAGAAAGGGAAGACAGAGAAAGGCTGGTTAACAGGTTAAAAAAAAGTCAGTTAGTGCTCAGTAGTAGAGCACTCGCCTAGCATGCCCAAGGCCCTGGGTTCAATCCTCAGTACTCAACCCCTAAATACAGTTTGATACGAAGATTAAGTTCTAATGCTCTATAGCACAGTTCAGTAGCTATAGCTAATAATAATTTATCGTGCATTTCCAAATACCTAGAAGAGAGGATTTTGAATATTTCAAGACAAAGAAACAATAAATGTTTGAGGCATTGGATATGCTATACCCTGATTTGGTATTACACCTCATCTATGTGCATCAAAATCATCTACGGTAACCAATAAATTTGTAGTTACTATATGCCAATTAAAAATTCAGAAAATTACCAGGCCCAATATGTATTTCAATAAAAATTAAAGGAGAAACCATCGAGGAATCATGGTCTTTGGGAATCAGCATTGATGTGGATTAGGGAAACAGGTGAAGGTGTTAGCTTTAAAGGAGTTCCTATTTGGACCATGCTGCTTACAGTCACACCCTATTGACACCTCGTTACAATTATGGCAAAGCAATAAAAAAATCAGTCTATAATAAAAGGAAAACAGGAAGGTGTGCATGTGCATTTGTGAGATGGGGAAAGGGAGAGGACAGAGGGACATGGAATTGGGGTCAGGCAGATATCAGTACATGAGAGAGATTTCAAAAAGATTTCTGACAGATAACTGAAGCTTCAAGTAAGCACAGCAGTGGAACTCATAAAAAAGTATGCCACTTTTCTGATGAGACCTGGAGCAACTCCAGGCTTAGAGGTGGCAGATATGAAGGGTGGGAATGAGAAAAAATTATAAAGAGACAAATGAAATTCTGTCTATAAATTTTTGAGCCATTTGCTCTTTCTCTCATTCCCCAGTTACCCTATCCTACATGCAAAGTTACAGGAAATAGCATTTAATTAATCCCAGGCTAAAATAAAGAGCACCCTTCTTTCAAACTTCCTGCTAGCATAGATTTTAGCTCCCTGGAGCCAGCTTTTCATATTGGCTTCTGAAAGGAGGGCTACCAGACAACCCACTCTCCATCTTCTTATCCTAAAGCAAGGCGGTTGAGAACTCTGCCATATACAGATGGAACCCAGAGGTGCTTAACCACTGAGCAACATCCCAGCCCTTTTTAATATTTTATTTAGAGATAGGGTCTCACTGAATTTCTTAGGGCCTTGCTAAGTTTCTGAGGCTGGCTTTGAACTTGTGATCTTCCTGTCTCAGTCTCCTGAGCTGCTGGCATTACAGGCGTGTGCCAACATGCCTGGCTTCATTCTTAAATATGAACAAATGAATGATGTCTTAGTTCACTTGGGCTGATATAATAAAATGCTTTAAGTGGGATCATTTATAAATAATAGAAATTTTTATTCTCAAAGTCCTGAGGCTGGCAAAATCCAAGATCAAGTTGCTAGGAGATCTGGCTCTGATCCATCCACAGATTTTTGCCTCTTTGCTATGTCCTTGTGCAATGGGATGAGCAAACAGCTCCCTCACACCTCTTTTAGGAAATTCTCTAATCCCATTTATGAGGACTCCTAAAAATCCTGCTCTTAATATCATCTCATTACAATTAAGTTTCAACATATGAATTTTGAGGGGATACACATTCAGACTATAGCAACCAGATCTGATAAAAATCAGTAACTTCAAAGGCACATATGATAAATAAAAAGAACCCTGAAACCAGAGGAAATAGGTAATTCAAAAGACAAATAAGAACTTAAGAAAATGAACTTCAAAATCTTTAAAAATTTTTTGGGCTGAGGTTGTGGCTCAGTGGCAGAGCGCTTGCCTTGCACGTGTGAGGCACTGGGTTTGATCCTCAACACCACATAAAAATAAATAAACAAAATAAAGACACTGTGTCCATGTATAACTAAAATATATTTTTAAAAAATCTTTAAAAATTTTTGAGAACAAATCTGAAAAGGTTCTACAGGGGAAAACAATCACCAAGAATATGAAAGAAACATTGGAAACTTAAAATATAATTTAACAAAAATGCAGTAAGAAAAATGAAAGGAAACCTTGAGGAAATTTTCCATAGTAAAGGGAAAAAAATTCAAAGAGACAAAATATAGAACTGGGAGTTGTGCACACCTGTAATCCCAGTGACCCAGAAGGCTAAGGCAGGAGGATTGCAAGTTAGAGGCCAGCCTCAGGCAATTTTGTGAGATCCTGTCTCAAAATAAAAAAATAAAAAGGGCTGAGGATATGACTCAGTGGCAAAAAGCCTCTGGATTTAATTTCCAGTAATGTATGGAAAAAGAAAAAAGCAATACAGAGTATCAAAGGCAAGAAGCCTTGTATCAGATCCTCAGAGGGCAGAGAAAATAGCCGAGAGGAAACCTGCAAACAAATAATAGAAATTGACAATGGGGCAGGGCTGCTAAATAAAGACATTTGGCTTTAAATCAGAGTCTACTAAACATTGAACAGAATAAATTGAAGTAAAATTTCCATACCTAGGCACATCCTGAAGATATTTCAGAGCAACATTAGTAACGAAAAGGTCCTACAGTTTTTTTTTTAAGTTATCACAAAGATTGAGAATTTCTCATAATAACTTTAAATTACACAGCATAGTGGAGCAATGTCTTTGAAATTTAGCAAAAAAAAATGATTTTGTACCTCTAATTCTACTGAGTCAAATTATGAATCAAGTATATGTGAAAAATACAGACTCAGCTATTCATGTGCCATTTCTAGGGAAGTTTTTGACAACATATTCTACAAAAATAAAAATAAAACCCAAGATGAAATAAAAAGACCCAGGATTCTAGAATCTGGATTTAGAATAAGAAGTCACTGGTCACCAAGAACAGTTTCTCCAAGAACACTGGAATGGGCGCCACTCAATGGAGAGTTGATGAGTAAGACACTGATTTGCATCCACACATGATAAGAAAGTGACTTTTTTTTTTTTTTTTTTTTTTTGTAGATGTGGTGCTGGGGACTGAACCCAGAGCCTTGTGTGGGGCAAGCACTCTACCAACTGAGCTACATCCCCAGCCCTTCTTTTCTGGAGGCTGCATGCCTTAGTGGTCAAGAGCGTGAATCAGACAGCTGGGTTCTCCCAATTCTGTTCATTATTTGACCTCAGGGACGTCGTTTATCTTCTTTGCACCTCTTCTTTCATTTATAAAATAAGGATAATAGTACTTGATTTGGTTGTTGAGGGTGTAGATTTTAATATAATTGGTATATACCTAAGTACCATTGATACTTTCTATTGGTATCATCATTCTCCACAAGAAAAAGAAAGGTGAGTAGAAATTCCAGGAAGAAAACACAAAGATGTACAAGACAGGCATGGTCTAAATACAAGGGAAACTAAAACATGCATCTTTTTGAGTAACAGATGGAGAGTAAGAGAGCCTATTGTTTTTGTGTTGTACCCACTGAAAAGAAAGGTTGTCCTAACACAGCTTTACTTGGTTTTAAGATGAATGATTATTTAAAATATCATAATAATAGAAATGTTAACAGCATTTTGCCTTTTAGAATTAACCTACAGATTGCAACATGAGATATAATCATTGACCTAAAAATGCAAAAATATTACTTAATATACTTGATCTGAGGAAGGAGATATGGAGACAAGTGAGAGGGAAGGATAAGACTGCTACAATCTTCATCTTATATAGAGGGGAATCAGGAGCTAGGGATTACAGATGATAAAAAAGATAAAAAGATACATTATTTCAAGTTAGAAAAGTTCAGAACCAGCAAAAAGGTAAAAGGAAAGAGGGACAATAGGTGAAATATGAAGTAGTGTAAATAAGTTAATTCATAATCTTTTTATTGATCATTCAGTAGCTATGTTTAAAGGTGACAAGTTAAAAAATAGCAGTAGAAACTTATTCTTTATAAATCTGGAGCTAATCATAAGAAGAACTGAAACTCATAAAGATTAAATGGCTGCCTCTGAAAGAGGAAATGAGAGAGAAGCATAGGAGGGAAAGGTTGTGTGGTCTTCTTAGCCTTTCTGTACAATTTAATTTTTAACATTGTATGGACTTTTTATTTCTTAATTAAAATGTTACATGTTCTGTATAAATGCTAGCAAATTATTACAATGAGCACACTGATTTGTGAGGTGATAATATAAATTTGGGGGAAATTTTTATTGATCACAAACCTAAATGACACAAGTAGATAAGGATAAGACTTATAATCTGGATGGTGGATCCTGCTAATTTTTTTTAAATTACAAAATATAGGAGTATGTAACAAAAATATAATGGTTATTATGGTTACTAGGTATGTCTATCTTCATGTTTCTTTCTCTATATCAGCAATAATCAGAATTAATAACAAATAAATACCCCAAACACTTTCTAAAGTGATTTTCCCTTGTTGATTTTCTGGATTAATCTCCCTCTCTAGTCCCCTAGATACAACTTGGTGAATAATGCCCCAGTGCATGCTCAATACCCAAGGGTAGCTACTTTTCAGTGTGCCCATGAAACCCTTGCTCAGTAATTATCAAGATTTAATATTCCAGCTACCTGTGAGGATGAGGAAGGAGGATCACAAGTTTGAGGCCACCTCAGCAACATAGAAAGGCTATAAGAAACTTAGCGAGACCCTGTCTCAAAATAAAAAACTGAATAAATAAATACATAGATAAATAAACAAATAAGCTGGGGATGTAGCTGAGTGGTAAAGTGCCCTGGGTTCAATCCCCAGTACCACCCCCACCCCAACTAACAAAAAAGAGTTAATAGTGTTGATTCTAAACCTATTTATGGTAATTGTTATTAAAATTATATAATTTTATTTAACTATAGCATGCTCAAACACATGATCTTGGCTACACATTAAAAGATTAACAAACATATAAATTTTTAATATTATAAATTTAAACAAAATGTTTAAATTATGCATGTATAATATTTTAAGAAATTATATATTTTCTTTTCTGTTGTCCCCACACATCAAGTTTTACATAATGTCAGAGATAAAATCACTTAACATCTCCATGCTTTTGAATTCTAAAATTCATTTGATTCCAGAATCTATAGACACATACAGACAACTATTAGGGCTAGTTTAAATTTCTATGAAGTAGCAGTAAGTATACAAGTTCTACCTACCTCAGTTGTGTTCTTAAGATAATGAAGGAATTTAACAGATCTTGACTTTACATTTTCTTGTACTGGCTCTAGAGAAATCCAAACACAAATGACATTTTCATGCTTATCTTCTTGGGGAAAAAAGCCAAAGGACTGAATAATTATAAATTGAAAGACGTGCTGTGATAACGACAAATACATTTTGGTGAACAAGAACGATAGAGGGATAGAGAAAGTTTCTCCTAGCAGATGACATCTACTGAGGTAAGCAATGAAGGGTAGCTGTGGAACTACAGAGTGTGAGTACACATGCAAATCAAAGGAAGTTCGACAGAGTAGAGGAAAGGGCTAGGGGGGTAGGGAAAAAGGGAAATACCAGGCAATAATATTGACCAAATTATATTGTTCCATTGTGTGTATGTATGAATATGTAACAACAAATCCCACCGTTATGTACAACTATCATGCACAGATGAAAAAAAAGTATGGGGAAAAAAAAAAGGAATGAATGTGTCTGGGCAGAAAGGAGCAGGAAACTCACTTCTCTGCGGCAACCTGGCAGTTGTATGGAAAGGAGGCTGTGAATGTGCAGTGAAGTGAAAGGCAGGGAGGCAGCGGGTGAGGCTGGATATATAGGTGAAGGTCACAAGACACAGCGTCTTTGTAAGGAGTACAGATTCCACACGAAGTGCAGTGACAAGCCATGGAAAAGGCTTTAATCAGGAGATCATCAACAGACTTTAAAAAGATGACAATGGTTTTAACTGGGCGTTGTGGTACCTGTAATCCCAGCACTTTGGAAGGCTGAGACAGGAGAATCATGAGTTCAAAGCCAGCCTCAGCAACAGCCAGGCGCTAAGCAACTCAGTGAGACCTTGTCTCTACATAAAACACAAAATAGGGCTGGGGATGTGGCTCAGTGATGGAATACCCTTGAGTTCAATCTCCAGTACCAAAAAAAGAAAAAAGAAAAAAAAGATCACAATGTTTGTAGAAAAGAAAATAGATTAGAAATTTATACTAGCATTACAGAGGGTCAGGCAATTAGTACCAGCTCCCTTGTTGAAGGCAACTGAAAAATTTGAATGAAATATTTTTAAAAATCCAAAGAGCATCAAAGAGCTAAAAGGTATAAGGGAACTTCTGGTCCTAAACCTAGAAGAAGGTAAGCAAAGCCACTTCTGCACTGAAGGTATTTGTGATAAGCTCAGGTCTTGAAAGGCACATGAGTTGAGATAGACAAAAAACAAAAGCTGACCAAAGCCCCGAAGTGGAATATTTGATTTATTCTTCCCTTTACCACCTCTCCTCAAAACCCCACATGCATTCATTTTACCTGGGTTCTCAAAGGGTTACAACCTTAAGGTAAGAGTAATCCAGAATAGATAAGCTTGCAGATAGAGTTGGAGCTAGTGCTCCTGCCACTTGGGTGTTCCAGGGAAAAATTAAAGCCTTACATGTGGGTAACAATATGTTTTCATAAGTATTGCTTCTAGATACCTGGCAGAAATAGTAAAAAATCTTCTCTGCATAAGATACCATCATCCTAATTCTTAATTTTTCCTGTATGTAATTTTCCAAATAGTGACCAGCACACATTCAAAGACAATGATGCAAACAAGAAAATATATTATAAGAGTGAACCATCAGATATAATAGGCAATGATGAAACAGACCGTTGATGATTGCAGTTGCCTGGCAGGGAGCAAGAGATAAGATTGTCTACTATGTTTAACAAAGTAAGACAAACCTGAAATATACATACAAGTAAATTTAAAAACCATGAAAGTAACAAAGTAGATGTGAAAAAAATATATTCTTATTTTTTCTTCTAATATACTTTAAAATTTTATATATCTTTTTACATTAAATAATAGATTTGGTGCAGTAAAAGATGAAAATGGAGATATAGAATGCAGATCTGAAGAATTAGGAACTCATTACAGAAAGATAAAAAGAGGAAAATGCAGAGAGAAGAGGACAAGAGTCTAATATATATCTCATCACTATTCTAGAAGAAAGATAAAAAGAAAGCATGAAAGTGATTTTTGGAGAAATATGGTTGAGAATTTTCCAGAACTGATGAATGAAAACATGCCACAGATTTACAAAGTTGAATAACCCTTAAGCAATATAAATATAGAGAAATTGATCCCTGGATGAATTATAGTCAAAATACATAAAATCAAGAAAAAATAAAATCTTAAAGCAGTCAATATAGATGGAGAAATGGCAAGAGGGTTAATTTAACCAATGACAGTAATGGAAGTCAGAAGGTAACTGAAGGAAATTTGCAACATGCTCAAAAGAAAATAACTTCCAACTTTGAAGTCTATACTCAAGAAAATATTCTTCCTGAATGAAAGTGATAAAGACTTGTTGGGGCACTCAACTTCTGAGCCACACCCATCAGCCTTAGCCCAATTTTGTTCTTTTCATTTAGAGAGGGTCTCACTGAGTTGCTTAGCGCCTTGCCTTTGCTGAGGCTGGTTTGAACTCATGATTCTCCTGTCTCAGCCTCCCAAAGTGCTGGGATTACAGGTGTGCACTACCGCACCCAGCAAGATGATGGTAAAATTCTAAAGGAGGCATTTAAGAATTGCCAAAAAAAGACGCTAGGTGTAGACAGAGAAGTAAAGATTTAACTGAACATAGACTTTATAATAATGATAATGGTAATAATAACTAATAAACATCTTATGTGTTTAATATATAGAGTATTAAAATACACAACAGTAAGAGCAGAAAAGTTAAGAAGGGAACAAAATAATTTACATTCAGACAATGGAATATGAAACCAAACCATGAAAACATATGAAGGAAGCTTCAATGCATTTTACTGAGTGAAAGTAGTTTATCTTAAAAGGTTGCACACTCTGTATTCTAACAATGTGATATTCTAGAAAAAGGAGAAACTGTTGAGATAAGTGATTAGAGGGGTTTGGGGTGGGTTGGGGAGGGATGTATAGGCAGAATGCAGAAGATTTTAGAACAGTGAATTAACTGCTCAGCATGATAAATGGTGAATAATGTCATTGCATGTTTGTTCAAATCCATCAAACTTTTAACACTAAGAGGGAACCCTAATGTAAACCGTAGATGTGGGGGATAATGATGTGCCACACTACACACTGGTGATAGCAAATTTACTCCTCTAATGAGTTGTTAATGCAGGAGGCTATGTGTGTGGGGGCAGGGAGTATATAGGAATTCTGTGCTTCTTCCTTGACTTCACTGTGAACACAAACCTGCTCTAAAAAGTTAAGATCCATTGAACAAGAATCAAATGGAAACAAAAAACTACATGAAAATCACATTCTTATCCTTGTGAAATTATAAATGTTGACAAGGGTTTTCCAATGTTGCACTTAAAAGTAATAATTAAAAGTATAAATAATGTTTGTGTTTTTAATAAATATAATATTAAAATGCATAATAGTAATAGACAGTAGATGTCAGGGAGCAGTAAAATAATTTAAGAGTTCTGTGCAGAGGAGGTAATAGTAGATTTTGAAAAGATGCATGTTGTATTTTCTAGGGGGATCATTAAAGAACAGAAACAGAGTACATATATAACTTTCAACTAATAAAAAGGAAAAGTGAAATTTTAAAAATCAATCCTAAAGACAACATAAAAGAATAGAAAAAGAAACAGAATAAACAAGATGAGTAGAAATAAGATGGCAGATTTAAATCTAAAGATATCATTAAGCTGGGCGCGGTGGTGCAAGCCTGTAATCCCAGCACTTAGGGAGGCTGAGACAGGAGAATCGCGAGTTCAAAGCCAGCCTCAGCAACGATGAGGAGCTAAGCAACTCAGTGAGACCCTGTCTCTACATAAAACACAAAATAGGGCTGGGGATGTGGCTCAGTGGTTGAGTGCCCCTGAGTTCAATCTCCAGTACTAAAAAAAAAAAAAAAAAAAAAGAAAGAAAGATATCAGTAATTATAGTAAGGGTAATGCTCCATTCCAAAGAAAATCAGATGAGATTTTTAAAATTTAACAACATGATATTTATATGAGATAAATGCCAGTGCTAGCCAGAAGATGAGGTAACTGTGCTAACACTGGACGACAAGATAGTCACATACAAAAAAGGATTCAATTCACTAGAAATACACAATAATTCTAAATTTTGTAAAACTAACAACATGGATTAAGCTATATTAATATCTGTAAGGCAAAATTTGACAGCATTGCAAGGAAAAACAAGTCTGAAACTTTTCAGTTATTGACAGAAAAAGCAAGCAGAACAATTCAATAATGATGTAGAAGAATTGAAAATCAGAGCAAACAAAATTGATCTAAAAGACATATGGAGAACACTTTATCCAACAACTTCAAAATACACATCATTTCCCAGCACCTACAGTGCATTTACAATGGACCATGAACTCAGTGGTCATGCTAATGCTAATTCTGTAGGACTAAAGTTACTTGGAGTGTAACCTCTAACCACAGTGCAACTGTGCTAGAAAGCAATAGCAAAAAGATAAATAGAAAAGTCTATATAATTTGAATTAAAACATAAAATACTTAACAAAGTATTTAGAAGAATCAACAAAGAAATAATAACGGAAATTTTAAAATAGCCACGGTACTCGGGCAAACATTGTTCTGTGAGCCGGCAAGGCTTATTTTAAGAAAAAAAATTAATGTTGTGTGGTACTGATGCAGAAATGGACCAACAATCAATGAAACAGAATAGCAATCCCAGAACATGATCCATGAGTATTAGGGAAAGAACAGCCCTTTTAATAATAAGCTGGGGATCCATAGGAAAAAAACTAATCTGACCCCTACCTACTCAAAATTTATTTTCAAATCATTTAACTAGAAAAATAAGAGAATCTCTTTGTGATCAAAAAGGACAGAGAGATTCCTTAAATATGTTACAAAAAGTATTAGTAGTAAAGTCATTAGGTAAAGATTTGGTATAGTTGAATTTTATTAGTGTGAACAAATTTCTGTTCATGAAAAGGATATCATCATAGGGACAGGGGGTGTAGCTCAGTGGTACAGTGCTTGCCTGCCATGTGCAAGGCCCTGGGTTCATTCTCAGCAACACACACACACATACACACAAAAAGGGAAAAGACACCACACAAAGAGTGAAAGGAAAACCCACAGGAAAAAAAAAAAGATATTCATAATACATACAATAAAAAAAAAACAACTAGTAACCAGAAAATACAAAGAAATCACTAAAAGACAAAAATCAATTTTTAAAAATAGTCAACATACTTTTTAATTTTTATTTTTTCCCACATTTTTATTGGTGCATTATAGTTGTATGTATTGATAGGATTTTTTGTTACATATTCATACATGCACACAATACATAATATACTAATATAATTTGGCCAATGTCATTCCCCAACACTTCCCCGGTTCCTCCCCACCTCTCACCCCTGAGTCCTTTTCTCTACTGATCTCCCTGTGATTTTCATGAAATGTCCCCACTTTTCTTTTCCTTTTTCCTCTCTAGCTTCCACACATGAGAGAAAACATGACCCTTAACCTTCCAAAAATTGAATTTTACAGTGAGCTAAAACTTGAGTGGTTCCCAAAAGTGTAAATTTAATTGATCAATGGTCTGCGAAAAAGGTCTCTACCTCATTAGTAATTATAGAAATGCAAGTTAAACCGCAATGACATGCTATTATTATACATTAACCAGATAGGTAAAATTTTAAAAATTGGCAATTTCAAGTGTTAGTAAATAAGCAGAACAAAAAGAAATCTCAAAAATCTGGTAGGAGAATAAATTGGTATAAACACTTTGGAAAGTTTGCTCTTATGTATTATAGTTAAAGATAAGCATACCCAGTAATATGCACTTGAGAAACTCTTCATATATACAGTAGAATGCATAAATATGAACGTTCATTTTAGCATTGTAATGGCTGAAAATTGAGAAGCCCAATTCAACAGTGGCTGGATAAATTATGATATATTCACATAATGGAATATTCTACATCAATGAAAATAAAAGAACTATACCTCCACACCTGTAATCCCAGTTGACTCAGGAGGCTGAGGAAAGAGAATCTCAAGTTTGAGGCCAGCCTCCACAATGTAGCATGACCCTGCTTCAAAATAAGAAATAAAAAGGGGGCTGAGGTTGTAGCTCAGTGGCAGAGTGCTTGCCTTGCATGTGTGAGGCACTGGGTTCGATCCTCAGCACCAAATAAAAATAAGTAAAACAAAAATAGGGACACTGTGTCCATGTATAACTAAAAAAAATTTTAAAAATAAATAAATAAAAATAGAAAGACTGGGGATATAGCTCAGCGGTAGAGCAACCCTGGGTTCAATCTCCAGCACCATAAAAAAATAAAAACAAAACCCAAACTACAACAACACAAATGACCTTACGAAGATAATGCTAAGAAAAAGAAAATATAAATGAAAACATACAGTATGATAACATTTATATATAGTTTTTTGAAAACAGAAAAATCAGGCACATTATATTCTTCAGACATATACACAGAGGGTAAAGAATATAAAGAAAAGTAAGAAAGTGATTTCTGAAGAAGTTAAGGTAATGGTAACCTTTCGGGAAAAGGGAGGGAGAAATTATTTGGAAAAGGTCAGGATGTTGGCAATATTCTATTTCTTGATCTTTTTTTCTTGTTATGCAGGTGTTGGTTTTTTACAACGGCCATTCTACTATACATTTTGATGATATATGTACTTTTTGGTATGTATGTTATTTCTTAATTTATAATGGTTTAACAAGAAAGAAGGAAACTGATTAGAAAAAGGCAAGAGTGAAAGAAGTACCAGTTGGCAAACTACTGTGGTTGTATGAATAAAAGGTAACGATAGCTTGGATTAGGATGGTTGTCACAGAAATGATGAAAAGAGATGAATTCAAGACAAGTCAGAATGGAAAGGACTTCCTGATGGACTGGACTTTGAGGGTGAAAGAAAGAGGGATCACAGGTGGCTTCTATTCCGGGCTTGTGCCTCTCAGCATAGAGCGGTCCAGTGTTCTGTAATGAGGATGCTGGAGGAAGCAGGTGGGGAAAAAAAGATTAGAACTAATGATTGGGATATAGGATCGTGAGTCTTGTTCTAGACAGTAGGTTTAAGATGGCTGTGAAAAGTTTACCTGTAGGTATCATTTAGGTTGTTCAATATAGGCATCTGATGTTGAGAGAAGAGTCTGGACTAAAGATATACCAAATCTTTACCTGTATGACTAATACCTTTTTGTAACATATTTAAGGAATCTTTCTGTCCTTTGTAATCACAAAGAAATTCTCTTATTTTTCTTTTTCTTTTCTTTTCTTTTTTCTTTTTTGGTACAAGGGATCAAACTCAGGAGTACTCAACCACTGAGCCACATCCCCAGCCCTATTTCATGTTTTATGTAGAGACAGGGTCTCACTGAGTTGCTTAGCACCTCGCCGTTGCTGAGGCTGGCTTTGAACTCGTGATTCTCCTGTCTCAGCCTCCCTAAGTGCTGGGATTACAGGTATGCACCACCATGCCTGGCTTCTTATTTTTCTAGTTAAATGATTTGAAAATAAATTTTGAATAGGTAGGGGTCGGATTAGTTTTTTTTCCTATGGATCCCCAGCTATTTCAGCTTGTTATTAAGAGGGTTGCTCTTTCCCTAATACTCGTGCATCATGTTCTGGGGTTGCTATTCTGTTTCATTGATTGTTGGTCCATTTCTGCATCAGTACCACACAACATTAATTTTGTTTCTTAAAATAAGCCTTGATGGCTGGTAGAACAATGTTTGCCAAAGTACCATGGCTATTTTAAAATTTCCATTACTATTTCTTCTTTGATCTGTTAATTATTTAAAAGTATATATGCTATTAAATCTGCTATTTTAAAACATTAAGACTGGATATATAATCACCTGAAGAAAGTGTAGAAACAGAGGCAGGCTCAGGACTAGCTCTGATCAAATACAGTGTTTTAAGAACAAAGACAAATTTAAAAATTGAGAAGTTATGAGATAGCAGGAAAAATATGTGGGTCCCAAAACCTCCAAGGTGAAAGTGAAGGAGGAGAGAACCATCAACTAAATATTAGTATTGAGAAGCAGAAGACAATGAGAACAAAGAGATATCTTTGGGATTTAGCAACGTGCTAAATTTGGTACAATCATGATTTGCTAAATCACTGGTAATCTTGAGCAGTGTAGTTTCACAATGGTGAAGGCAGGAAACCAGGTTGAAATAGGTTGAAGTTTAAACAGCAATTGAGAAAGTAGCCCTGTGCGGTGGTGCACGCCTGTAATCTCAGCTATTCAGAAGGCTGAGGCAGGAAGATGCAAGTTAGAGACCAACTTGAACAATTTAGAAAGACCTTGCCTCAAATATATAAAACAAAAAAGGTGCCATGGATGCCATGGTGCACGCCTGTAATCCCAGTGACTTGGGAGGCTAAGGCAGGAGGATTGCAAGTTCAGAGTGAGACCCTAAGCAACTTAGTAAGATTGTCTCAAAATTTAAAAAAAATTTTTAGGATGGGCTGCAGATGTGGCTCAGTGATTAAGCGCCCTGGGTTCAATCACTGATACCAAAAAACAAAAAAGCAAAACAAAGAAGTCTGGAGATGTAGCCCAGGGAAGAGCCCCTGCCTAGCATGCCTGAGGGCCTGGGTTGGATCCTCTATAACAAACAAAACAAAACAGGAAATATAGGCAGTATGTCTACACAAATCTTTTTCATTTAGATTATAAAATATAATGCAGAAATGGGGTAGTATGGGCAAAGTGGAGACAAGGGGCCTCAGTCAAGGACTGAGGACAATGGTGTCATTGAATGGCTGTTTGACAGTGGCAGAGAAAGTAAACCAAAGGCAACACCACACATTCTCTGAGGGTCTGTACTGCTGGTTCCTCATTCATTGACTGATTCCTCCAATTTCTAATCCCAAAAGTCAGTTTCAATTAAGCAAATTGTCTCTTATTAAGCAAAACTGATTATTTTAAATTAAGCAAGTTGATTTTTATTTACCATAAAAAGGAAACTCCTAGGGTTAAGCTAAAAAGAAACTCAGGTATCTGTTATCCTTGTAGAAGAAAGAAAAATTAAAGATAGACATAAACAATATATTCAGGAATTATGAATTGTATAAATTGTCTATTGTAATATTTAACATCTCTTCTCTGTTAAATTCTTCTTTAAAGAATATGTGGGTCCCAACAACAGACATCAAATTATCAAGAACTTTGAAAAACACACAATAGTATATAGTAAATATTAAAAGCACCCATTAACAAATCAAGGAAGAAGAAAACCTGTTATACAAAACATTAGCTTTCAACTTACTTTCTTGATTTTTTATGTTTGTTGGAACAAATTGTGATCTTAAATTTAACTTTTCAAAATTACTTTTTCTGGATTCAGGGTCACATTTGAAAGAGACACATCTGGAAGAAATAAAAAACTAATCTAAATTAAAATAATCAGAAAATTTTATAAAACAAAATTTAAAAAAAGAATTTGGAATTATATAAATTTAGATATTGCATTAATCCTATTATAATATAAAATATAAAAGATGAAGCAGGAACTGAAAGTATTAGTGCTAATCACTCGAAACAGAGGGGACAGCCTAGCATGCATGAGGAACCTGCTGTTGTGATTGCATTAATGGCAATCCAGGACACTAACTCTTCACAAGCTGATTAACCCTTTCAGAAAACTACACTGCAAATTAGTCCCAAATTGGGGACATTGCAGACCTGAACTAAAGTGGTGGGTGGGACACAGAGATAGGGACAGTCCAGATGCCAGAATGGTCAACCAGATAAGATCACAGCATTTATGTACTGCAGACAGAATGTTCCTCCTCTAAATTTAACTGGTCTATTCCTTTAAAAATTCATATTTTATCCTAAGTGCTTATTGAATACCACTGGGAAATACTTCTAGAATAGTGCAGTACTCTAGTGGGAATGGGCTTCATCCTGTCTCTAACTGAAAAGAGAATGGGTCGTGGGTCCCACCCTGAGAATGATGTTGGCTATACAGATGTCCCTGAACGTACAAGAGGGTTATGTCCCAATAAATTCATGGAGAAATGAAAACATTGTAAGTAACAAATGCATTTAAGACCTGGATAATGAGTTGAAGCTGGAAGAATTTTGATGTGCATACTAGAAAATGCTGATGTTGCCATGAAGGGTCTCACTCTTTTTAACTGAGGTGGTGACAGCTCTGTACCCGGCCTCTCCATGCAGCTCTGGGTCTGTGGTGGGAGGGGCAGCCCTGGTGCTTTCTCAATTGCTTCTGGGTATGTTTCACCCATGTTTAGAGCAGCACAATTCACAACAGCCAAACTATGAAACTAGCCTAGGTGTCCATCAATGGATGAATGAATAAAGAAAATGTGATATATATACACAATGGAATTTTATTTGGCCATAAAGAAAAATGAAATTATGGCATTTGCAGGAAAATGGATGAAGCTTGAGAACATCATGTTAAGGGAAATAAGTGAAATTCATATGTTTTCTCTCATATGCAGAAAGTATAGAGAAAAAAGGAAAACAAAGGTAGGAGTGGATCTCCTAAAAATCAAAGGGAAATCAGTAGAGGAAAGAGACCAAGGGGTGGGAGGTGAGGGAAGTGCTGGGGAGTGATACTGGCTAAATCATATTGTTATCTTGTACACATGTATAAATATGCAATAACAGATCCCATCAATATGTACAATTATAATGCACCAATAAAATGTGGGGAAAAAAAGAATAGTGCATGTTTGCAGCTGAATATCTGTATGGAATAGCTCTATAGTCTGGTTCGATAGGGCCTGGGAATTCTAATAGTCTTCATTTTTTTCTCCATTTTCTCTGTTTCCTTTAGTCATAGCTGATAGTTTTTCTGCTTTATGATTTCATATTTCTTCCTGACTTCTGTTAATATCTAATTAGATCCATGGTTCATTACCACATTCAGCTCATTATCCAATGGTCAGTCTACCACAAACTAAATGTTCTTTTCTGAATGTGCTTTTTTCACATTTGCAACATGGGTAAGTTGAAACTTTCCAAATATTTGTTATTGTTCCTTTTTGTTTAACAATTCTATCTTCAGTTCATCTTTCTCCTTTTGCATTTTATTGCATGGGTCAAGAGAACCAACCACACTTTCAACACTTTTTTTTTTTTTTTGGTGGTGCTGGGGATTGAATCCAGGGCCTTGTGCATGCTAGGCAAGCACTCTACCAACTGAGCTATATCCCCAGCCCTCAACACTTTTGCTTAGAAATTTTCCCAGCTAAATATACAATTTAATCGTCCACAAGTTCTATATTCCACAAAATACTAGAACCCACAATTCAGCCAAGTTCTCAGCCACACTATGTATAACAAGCACCACCATATAATTTCAAAAGTTAAAAGAAATTTACCGTTTTTTTCTCTTTTCACATTTGGTTTGCTGTTTTCTAGCCTTATAGATGAAAATGAAATATATAAAACTGATTTTATTTCCTTTCCTTTGTAATCAACCTGTTTTTTCTTTCTTTGGAATTGAGTTTTACCATAAGTCTAGTACCTGGTGATCCTTTTGATCTGAAAATTCAAGTCTGTCTTTAGAAGAGGAGCATTTTTTATAATATTTCTTGGATCATTTCCTAACCATTTATTTTCCTCTCTTCTTATTCATGTATTAAGTATACATATATTTACATATTGAATACACTGAAACTGTGATACATGTCTCTTTTCAGTATGATTGTTAAAGTATGTTTTGCAAGATTCTGCCTTGATTTAATCTTCTAAATTATCCACCCACTTTTCATCTGTATTCTATTTTGAATTTCCCCATTTAGTTTGTGATAAAGGTTTATTTTTCAATCCTTTTTTGTCTCTCTAATTATTTGTCCTTAAGACACATATTTTCTAAAGCTTTCTTCTGTTCTTCCCATTAAATTTGCTTCATTAGGAGTCACCAATTCTGAATATTTGGCTCCATCTCCTTCCTTCAAATAAGCCTCCTTAAATGACTTGTGATCTCTCTTGGGCCACTCTCTTGTGAGTGTGGGTTCCTCTGGCACCTCTGAAGCTCAAGTGATTTGGGACTCTAATTGGGAAGTAAGAAATAAGAGCCTCATAGAGTGAATCACTGGCACACAGGCTGTCATCTAGGATCTCTTGATTGAGGGAATCAGAAATGAAGAGGTCTATAGCAATGGTTCTCAAACCACTAGCTGTATATTAGAATTACCCAGAGTGCTTCGAAAAACTATCTACACCCAGGCTAATGGTTCATGATTCACAAGGGTTGGGAAACACAGTATATTTTTTAAAAAACCCTCAAGTGATTCTAATGAGCAGCTACTGTGAGAAGCCCTGCTGTAGACTCTCCAGTTTCTCCACTCTATGGGATAGTGGGAATCCTCTTCCAGCTCAGAGAAAAGAACATGTTCAGAGGGTAGTGAAATTCTCCTCAAAGAGAGTTAGAGGAGGCAAAGCCCTTAACTTTCCAGAATCCTTGAGAGGCCTTAAAGGAACCTGTGCCCATGTAACAGAGGAACTGTGTTGTTCATAACAAGTTAGGCATAAACCTCTCACACAAACGCTCCATCTTTTCCACCTTTCCTGTTCCCACCCGATTCCATTTAACGATTAAGTCACATGTTGCCAAAGATGTTAGAGAAGTTTGCCTCACGCAGACATGGCTTAAGTGTATCTCCTTACTATCTTATTTTTAAATTACTATCTTATTTTTTAAAGATTAGTGTGTGTGTGATTGAATATTGCAAAAACTAAGCTTATATTTTTATTGTTGTTGCCTACATGTGGTAGGCACTAAATTAAAAATTTTTCACATATATTAACACATTTAATTCTCATGAAACCTCTATGGAATATATCTTATTATTATCTCCCACTATAAAATAGGAAGCTGAGGCACAGAGAAGTTATATAACTTGCCCTGGGTCACAGAGATAATAGGAAGCAAAGCTAGGATACAAACCTGGCGACTGGTCTGTAAACATCACCATCTTAATCTTTTATACCAGGCTAATATCACTCAGATTGCATGATGTATAGTGAACTAAAAGAACAATTTGGCTCATTAAATTTCACTAATAGACTAAGGATATAGCACAGTAGTAGACTGCCTGCCTAGCATGTGTGAGGATGGATTCCCAGCAGCAGGAGGGCAGAAAAAAAACTCAACATAGACTGCAACTGTATCCTCTATTCATATTCAATTATTTGTTCCATACATGAGTTTATCCATTTGTTTAAAAAAATGAATCCATGCAATGTAACCATAGATACTGTGTGTGTAGATTGTTGTCCTGCTCTACATTCCCAACTTCCATTCTATGTGTTTTCCCATGAATTATTAAAATATTACATCTTAATAGGGACAGTTCTATAAATTATTTTGAAGTAAAGTTATTGGCTTATCTGCATAAAACAAAGTAGTAATGTAAGAAGTCTGTGATAAAGCTAAATTATGTAAACCATTGATATTTACTTGTGCTAGAAACTAACTGTTTTCTCTTAACTTACTGCTCCATTCAATGGGGACATGTTTTGATATCTTGGTAAATCACAAATTTAAAAAATCTGAATAAGCTGTACTTTCTGCTGCTATCGAAATGCTGACAAGCAAAACAATAGGTAGCAGTTACAATTTTCCAAATCATGTTTTAAGTTAGATTGGGAGTTGTTTGTCCAACTGTCTTCCAGATACCTCCACCTGAATTCCCCACAGGCATCTAAAACTTAACAGATCCAAAACAAATTCCAGCTTTTCTTATCCTAATCTTCCTACCCACTCAAGATAGAGCTTCTTCTATCACATGTTCTCTACAAAGAACAAAGCACTATGATGCATGTACCTAGGCACCAAGCCTAGGGCTTGAGGTCATCCTATTGAACCAGATGGTGATAAAGAACATGGGCTCTGAAATCAGACTGCTAGGATTTAAATCCTGCCACTTGCTAGTTGTGTGACGTTGAAAAAGTTATTTAACCTAACACATGGATTTTTCATCTGTATAACTATACTTCCCACACTGGATTGTGACATAGAATAAATGAGATAAGAATAGTATCAACACTCCCACCAAACTGCACAAACTGCCTTGCTTAGTTTTCTAGGCAGGCATTTTCTTGTAATATATTAAAATTTAAAATAAATCCTGACATTAATTTGGAGCAATGTCACTGGCTAACTTTCTTTAAAAATTCAGAATTATGTCTGGGGATGTGGCTCAGTGGTAGAGTGCTTGCCTAGCATGTAAGAGGCACTGGGTTCCATTCACAGCACTGTGAAAAATAAAAAATAGTTTAAAAAATAAATAAAAATTAAAATTCATAATTGAAATTAGCATCTATGCTAGTGAAATATTGTGAAAATATTTGATAAGCCGACAATATTCAAATACTAATCTAGTATATTTTAACTCATAGTTGTTATAAAATATACCATATGACAAAGTTTTCATTTAATATACATTGCATAACTTAATACAAATATAAAGCAATATTTCAAACCTTCAAACTGAAAGTTTGAAGTCATTATGATAGTTACTTTTTTGATTTTATAATGTCACGTGACTTATCCTCCATGATGGTTGACATTGCCTTCAATGCGGACTGAAGAGTAGCACTACCATCTTCAAATTCCGAATGATAATCAACGGTCAGGGGTATAGTCTTTTCTGTTCCTGCATACTGAAGCTTGTTTTTCTGCAACAAAACAAAGTGACAAAAATAATTACTTTTCCTAGAGGGAAAATCCTAGTTGGAAAAGACAAAAATTAATCTAATTTCACACACACACACACACACACACACACACACACACACAAACACACACACAGAATGGATGTGGCAGGCAATAATGAGAGAATATACACGTTGAAAACTGGGGCCTTGTGCACCAACTTTTATGCCTTTGCTTTGTGACCTGAGCAGCTCTTTTCCCATCTAGGAAATGAGGGTACTGAACTAGATGACCACTCAGGCTCCCTTCTAACTCTAACATTTAGAATTCAAGGAAAGATCTGTTTACAATATGTAGCAAAGACAATGTTGATATAATTATTGGAAGCTTGGCATACATCTCTCTCCAATCTGCAATTCCTCTTGTAGCCACACATGGTGAATCACACAACCATCCAGTTGCATGAGCCAGAATTAGAGTAAAGAATGCCTGAAATCCCAGAAATTTAGGAGGCTGAGGCAGGAGTTTAAACCAGCCTCAGCAACTTAGTGAGGCACTAAGCAACTTAGAGATACTCTGTCTCAAAATAAAAAAATAAAAAGGCCTGGGTATGTGGCTCAGTGGTAAAGCACCCCTGGGTTCAATCCCCAGTTCCAAAAAAAAGAAAAAAGAATCATTAAAATATTTACACAGATGGACTGAAGCGGAAATGAAAAAGAATATAACTAAAGAGTGAGTTAAGGAGCTTTACCACTGAGCCACATACCCAGGCCTTTTTATTTTTTTATTTTGAGACATTGTTATATCTAAAAAATTCTCTCAGGGTATAGCAAGTAAAACTTTTGATAGGAAAGTTAAAGAAATGGTGGCACACGCTGGTGATCCCAGCTACTCCGGAGGCTAAGGGAGGAAGACTGCAAGCTTGAAACCAGCCTGGGCAATGTAGCAAGGCCCTATCTCAAAATTTAAAAGGCTGGGGATGTAGCTGAGTGGTAGGGCATCCCTGGTTCCATCCCAGTACAGAGAGAGAGAGAGAGAGAAAGGAAAAGAAGAAAGAAGAGGTGGGGTAGGGAGAGGAGGAAGAAGGAAGAAGGAAGAAAGAGAAGAAGAAGGGAGGGAAGAAAGGAAAAAAGGAAGTCAAAAGATAAAGGGAGCTTCTACACCTGCCCATGAAGGATCAAGTGCTGTGGGAATTAAACTCCTATTGTAAACAACCAGAAAACCAGGCAGAATATATGAAAACTACCTTATTCAGTAGGAATGGATCCCTGAAAGAAGGGAAAGAAATGAGGTGAATTCTGCAATAGCCCAGCTTACTTCCTGGAGCAATTTCTGGGCTGAGGTGCAGGGAAGGGGAGCCTAATGGGTCTAGGGGAATTCAAACCAAACTTTGTGGCCTTGCTTTTGCTAAGATGAAAGACTGCACCAGTGGTCATACTTTGGGGCATTTCTCTCCAGAGAAATAAAAACTTAAATTTACACAAAAACCTATATATGAATATTCATAGCAGATTTATTTTATTTTTAGCAGTCTTATTTTTTGTAGCAAAATCCTGACAAAAACATAAATGCCCTTCAATGGGGAAGCATGACTGAAACTCTGAACTTCCATATAATGGAATACTACTCAGCAATAAAATTTGCATGTTATTTATAATAATAAAGCTATGGATTCATGCAAAAATCTGAATGAACTTCAAGGTTTGTGATGCTTAGTGAAAAAGTTACTCTCCAAACTTTACATACTGGATGATTCTATTTATATAACATTTTCAAAATTACAAAATTGTGGAGATAGAAAACAAATCAGTGATTGCTTTCCACAGATAGAAATGGTGAATAGGGTGGGAGCTTGGATAAAAGCATGGCTGTGTTGTGTATAGTGACAGAAAGAGCTGGATTTTGATTGTGGTAGTTATACCCATCTGTAAATGGAATAATATTCATGCTGGTCAAAAAGTGAATAAAATGCAGGTGAAAACTGAATAAAATCTGTAGTCCTGTTGACAGACATATACAAGCATCAACATCTTGGTTTTAATATTGAACCACAACTGTAGAAGATGTCATCATTGTAGATGAGTTGGGTAAAAGGTACATGGGATTGTCTGTACTGTTTTTGTGATTTCCTGAGTACAATTTTTTTAAGTTCAAAAAAATTTAAAAAACAAATACCAGAGTGATCTATGTATTATCTCATTTTTTGTATTAAAAAATAGATAAAATCTACCTTTATGCATGTATGTATGTATGTGTATGTCTGTGTGTACTCATAAATATATGTAAATTTATATGTAAAGAGAAATGTCTTTATGTTTATCTTTATAGAAGCACAAAAATATATGAATGAATAAACTCTAATTGTCAAAATTTATTTGCCTCTGATAAGTGGATTACAGGGAAGAGGCCAAAAACTACTAATTAACTTCTCTTTATGTATACTTTTCTTTATACATCTCTATACATGGCTTAACTTGTTCCCAAAGGTATGTTTTATATTTGCAATTTTAAAATAAGAAAAGTTTAAAAGATGATCGATCATGCAGTATATAATTTTAAAAGAATTTCCAGAGAACCAAAATTAAATTGTTCCTATATATCCCAAACTGGGTTTTGAGAATAATAATCTCTGTTAATATTTTTCTCAAATTCTATGAGTCTTGCCTATTTATAATTTACTTCAATTATTTCTATAAGTTTTAATTTTTCTAACTTGGTAACTATCCCAATGTTCTCTTCCTTTTAACATGCCCAAACTGAATAAACTCTGCATATGTTTAACATATTGGTAAGAACTGTAGCAGTAGTCACATTTAATATTCAGCAGCACAGGATTTTTAAACAGGTGTGATACATACTATAACCTCCTGTAGCAGCTTTCTGGAGGTTTTCTTTTATGGTTAATCAATTCTTTTTATTATCCACTTAAATGACTCTTTTACCTAGTATAATTATTTGCTTTTTACAAATTAGTTTATATCTTCAGATTAATATGTCATTAAAAAGCAAAATTATGGGCTGGGATTGTGGCTCAGTGGTAGAACGCTTGCCTTGCATGCGTGAGGCACCGGGTTCGATCCTCAGCACCACATAAAAATAAATAAAATAAAGATATTATGTCCATCTACAACTAAAAAAAATATTTAAAAAAAGCAAAATTATTACTATTTGAAATGTTAATTTTTTAAGGATTAAATTGAATTTAACTTTCACTTTACAAACCTTCGTTCTTCTGTCCATGAGTATCTTTGCTTGCTTATCCAGGAATTCTAACTTCTGTAAGATTCTTTCTGCCATTGTCTGTCAGTAAATTCCTATTTATAAAGGAGGAAGAAGAAAAAAATCTCCAAATCAATTCAAATTTAAACATGTAACTGACTAGACATAAGAGGAGCCTCACTTTTACATTACTGTTTTAGATAAATGATAGAATTGCATAGATCATGGAGTAAATCTTAGAATTATACACGTATCCAAGTTTTTTCAGAAGGTCACATGCTCAGAACTCCCACATATGTGCGGGTCCCAGGAATCTCTATATTTAAGATGAAGTTGAGTTGGAGAAACTTTAAGATTACCATGTGAGAACTAGGCATGACTCATGCTTGAAGCAAGGACATGTGGCTTGATTCATATCTATTTCATTTTGCCATGATATAATTTTAATAAAAGTAAATGCGGACTTCACATTTATATAATTCATTGCATTTAAATTAAATTGGTCTATGATCCAAGACTGTTAATATAGCACTTAGCAGGCAATTAGTTACACAGAAGGCACAGCAATTAAACTGTTAGACCCACTGCCACATAATTCATGTTTCTGGTTAATTAACATTGCTGAAAATTCTCATCTAGCGTCAAGCAGTTTATATTAGGTTTGGTGAGTTATTTCAACATGAATCCTTGTCTAATTTATGTCTGTTTTCAGATGAGGAAACTGAAGGCCACAAAGTACCTTCTTGGTGGAAGACAAATATCTTGGAGTAAAGTGGAAGCAAGAATCCAGGAAAAGTAGCTTCAAACTCCCTTCATTTATTTTAAAAATTTGAGCAGATGACTATTCATTTCATAAATTTTTCCTCAGTGAGTCAAATAGGCTCCAGTGGAATTTAAGTGTAAAAATTATAAGGTTCACAGAAATTATCGAACTCATCAATGTTTTTAGTGTAGACACTTAGCTTCTTCCTAGCTCAAAAAAAAAGAAACTATGATATTTCTCCCATGTTGTATGCTATTCAGTTAATATCACATGGAGACAATTAAGCATGAAAGACAAAGATTCAAGCTCAGATTATTGTGTACTTGATTTCTTTCAGTTCTTTTCAACCATCTTTCCTTCACCACTCATTGCACCACAAGTAAATTCTTAAGGCTTCTGATAGTGCTTTTCCCCTTCCCATTCTAGCATGCTCTCTGCCACATTGCTTCATCCAGTTACTTCATCTCCATCCCATGATGTCGTTTCATGTGTATTAGTTTTTTGTTGCTATAACAAAATATCTGAGGCTGAGTATTTTATAAAGAAAAGAGTTATATGTAGCTTACAGCTTTGGAGACTCAAAGTCCAGGGTCAAGCAACCTCATTTGTTTGGCCTTTAGTGAGGCCTTGTGGCAGATGATATAGCAATGGTGGAAGTGTAAGAGAGTCGTTGTGACAATGTAAGACACGAAGCCAGAAAGCAGGGAGGACCAGTTTTGCTCTTTTATATCAGTCTTCTCATGAAAAATAAACAGAGTCCTTGGAGAACTATACTAACTCCCTCTGAGGGCAGGCCCTCCAGCGATCTAGTTACTTCCCACAAGGCTCCACCTCTCAAAGATTCCATCACCTCACACATCACTGCACTGGGGACCAAACTCCCAACCTGTGAACCTTTGAAGGACACCCTTAAACAATCTCCAAACCATAGCACCAATGTGACAAAGAATTTATGCAGAGGAAATTCTAGGTTGTGGGTAGATAGCTTGCCTTATTATGACCTACATAACCAGAGATGCAGGTTGGAAAAGGGAGATCCAGAGTAAAGGTGTTAGTACAAGTGAACTCCCTGGACTCTGAGTCTCCTACAGGAAAGCAGGGGCAAATTTTAGAGGAGAATAAAAAATTATTTAAACACTACATATTTTTCTTTTTAGGCCCAGGAACATATCCTGTTGTGCCCTAAGGTGTTTTAGTTTCTGTGTTTCCCCTATATGTGAATTTAAGGATGGCAAGAAGGCTCCTCTATCCCTCAGCACAATTGCTTTCATTGGAATCAAAGATTTCTACCTCTCCGTAAGAGACAGAAAGGTAAATAACCAGAAAGACCAGCATATTGAAGCGAATGGGCTTCCCAGTTTAGGGAAGGTATAAATTATATGAGGGACAACTGAGGCACACTGCTTACTTGTGGTAAGGAACAGAAAGCAGGTCATTTTAGAGTAAGTCCTCTGCCTTTCACTTTTACAGCCTGTCCATCTTTAACATCACATCACACATTTTAAAATGTACCATGTCATTCGATTTTATATATATGGGATACTGTGCTATGGAACAATGTTTATGGTTTTGTTTTAGAATTATTTTGCTATAAATAAATTATTTGGCTATGATATGAATTCTGGAAAATCACTGCACATTATCACAACATTTTTAAATTGAGGAAAACTAACCAATTATTTTGGAGTGTCAATAATATTTTTATGAATACTAAATTTGTTAGTGAAACTAACAGAATATTATGCATTTTGCAGTCTTACATTGTAGAACCAACACCTTTTCTTCCATTTTTCACAGTTTCATGGATCTTTGGCAATGTGCTAATGGTGCCTGATAAATGGTCTGGGAGAAGGTGGAGGTGAGAAAAACACCAGGGATTAACTTTCTTGCTTTTCTCATTAAACCAAGGGTACAAAAGGCCTATTTTGTGTTTCTTCAAATAAATCCTGAGAGCAAAGATACATCGGACAAATATGATGGTGTTCCCCAACTACTTAACATGAACCAACAACTAATCTTATAAAGCAAAATACATGGATACTTCATTAAATATTCCTCAATCTGACCTTCTATGTTTCATTTCTTTCTTGATTGTTCCTACCTCATACGTCTGTTTCTATGGGCAAATAGTATTAGATTAACTATTTGTTTGTTTTGCCTGACCTGGAAGAATTACTTCCATTGGTTCTCCCTTCTCTATCTTTCATCTCCTTTCTTCACCTATTTCTTCCTCTTCAACATGCTCAAGTCTCTTCTGTTTGTAAAACAGAAAAAAAAAAAAATCTCTTGACCGTGGTTATTATTTTCTCTCTCATCTTCCCTTTATTGTCAAATTTTCTTCAAATTGTAGTCTCTACTTCAAAGGTTCTGATTTCCTGTGTCCCTTTTCCTTCTCAATCTATGATCATTTGACTTTTTAGACTATTGCACTAAAAAATTAATAAGCTTTCAAAATCATTGGGGTCACTATCTTATAAATTAATGAATACTTTTTTCAATTTTTGATATTTTTGTTGATTTTAAATTTAAAACAAAATCCAGTTGGAACCACAAAATTCAGTTGGAACCACAACTGAAAATACAATTTAAAATATTTTTCTAAAGCTATTATTCCATGTAATAATAAAACAATTAACAGCGTAGCATAATGTGAAGTTTTCATTCCAGTGGTTTATGTATTTTCTTAGGATAGAATAAATTTTTTAAAAATTTAACACCACTTAATTGAACTGTACAAAATCAAAAACATATTTTTAAAATTTTTAAAATATTTTTTTTAGTTGTACATGGACATAGTATCTTTATTCTACTCTATTTTATTTTTTTAAATGTGCTGCTGAGGATCGAACCCAGTGCCCAACAAGTTCAAGGCAAGCGCTCTACCACTGAGCTACAACCCCAGCCCCACAAAAACATATTTTCAAATGACTTGCCAAACATCATTTATGAATGTGTTTAAAAAACAGCTCTTCAGTGTGCGGGTGAAGCCACGAACCATCTCCACCTTCATAGTGATCTGAAAGTCTTCACCTCCACCATCAGAACAGCAGACTGGGGGATTTTTTCCAAGGATTGTGTTTATACTTGATCCTGCTGGAGTACTGGTACACACAGAACCCACCTGCCACATTTAATCAGAATCTGATTCACTTGATTTTGTGTAATGCTAGAGTTACCAAAGAAAGAACTAAAATGAGAAACAATACAGAGATTTAGGAATGAGCTCTAGAGAGTATGTCTTCTAAAAGAGGTCTATTGTTTTATATCAGTAAAGAGGTGTTACTGACACATAATCTCTTCCATATATGAACCTATTTTTAATGATACTTCAAATAGCAATAAGTTCTATTATATACTGAGGCCTAAAAGTAATTTTTTTGGAAAAAATATTACATTGTTATTCAACTTGTCATAGTATTTATGCTGAGTATTTTCATATGTCTTCCAGGTACTCAGTTTTTTTCATCTATTTTTTTATTTAAAGAATTTTTTTTAGGATGAACACAATATTTTTATTTTATTTATCTTTATGTGGTGCTAAGGATTGAACCCAGTGTCTCGCACGAGTGAGGCAAGCACTCTACCACTGAGCCACAACCCCAGCCCTCATATTTTCAATAAAGTCAAACTTTTTATACTTTTGAACAACAAAGACTTACTTTCTATGTTAGACACATTTGGTTATTCATCAAAGCCTCCTAATTGGTGATGCAGTGGATCCACAGTCCTTGTAAATGATTAATATATAAATATATACAGACTGTAAGATATTGATTTTGTTAGACTTTGAAAAACCAGATTTGCATTCCAAAGCCAAAGCTTAATGAGAGACCAAAGTCCATGTTATCAAGCTAATGAACAAGCTTTTCTTCTCTTTCTTTGAATTATTGTAACTTTGGCTAATGTTGACCATTGCTTTCTATGGACATTCTCATTTTTCTTGGTTTCTCTGACAATAGTCACATATTTCTGCCTTCTCTGAAGATTCCTGGTCCATGTTTTCAACTTGGTCTTCTTCCTCGGCTCACCTCCTAAATACTAGTGTTCATAAGGACTTGACCATCTTTCTCATCTTTCCTTATATTCTTCCAAGATAAACTCTCAGACCCATGGCTTCATCTACTGCCATCTGTATTCAAATAAAATCTCTCTTCTGAATTCCAAACCTACATCCCCAGGTAACATATCTCCCAGATACTCTAAGTACCTTATTTTACTTTAGAGTAAATTCCCCTGTTGTTTTTATCCCCCAACCAAAAATCTCTTCCAACCTTCATTATCACATTAGCATCTCTTAAGTTTCTAGCTCATACTCTTAGGAGTCATAATGATTCTCAACCTCAGCTACACTGCAGAATAAACTAAAAAACCTCCCAGGTATGCTGATTCCCAGTTGCCACCCCAGACTTTCTCAATTAGAATTGATGGAAGTGAAGGCTGGTGATTTATTTTGAATGCCATTATGATGCAGCTCTTCTCAAAAACCAGAATTTGGTCCCCACTTTACTGGGAAATTCTTTTACTCCCACCTCACCGACAAGTTCAAGGCAAGTGCTCTACCACTGAGCTACAACTCCAGCCCCACAAAAATTTGTATATGCTACATCTAAAATATCTTTTTAGCTCTTTTTTACCATTTACATTGCTACTGCCTCCATTTAGGATTCTGTAACTTCTTTCCTGGATTATTGTATAGCTTAGAAATTTGTCTTTACATCAGATCCATTCTATTCTCCATTCTATCCTTCACACCTGTATTAGTTTTTCAAGAAAAATACACTCACATGCCTTTCCACTTAGAGCTCCAATTCCTTCAGCTGCTTTCAAAACAAATTTTAGGCCAAGTGCAATGGCACACACCCGTAATCCCAGGTACTCGGGAGGCTGAGACAGGAGGATCATAAATTCAAGAATAGCCTGGGCTATTTAGGGAGAACTTGTCTCAAAATAAAAAAATATATATAAAGGGCTGGGGATATAGCTCAGTGGTAGAGCATTCCTAGGTTCAACTCTCAATATTTCAAAGCAATCCCCCCCCCAAAAAATGTCAAGGTCTTTATGATCATACATAGTTCATAGTCTCTGACCTCTGGCTAAGTCTTTAACCTAACCTACCTCTTGTCGAAATATACTTGATAACTCCAGGCACAATGAAATGAACAACCTGTGGTTCCTCAAGTGTTGTACCTTCCTTTATTTGTTCTTTTACTTTTGATAGTCTGTCTACAATGCCATTCTTCTGTTCCTTGTCTTCCTAAATTCTCTTTCTCCTTCAAGACTCAACACAAGTAAAACCTCTGCTAGGAAGTGTTCCCCAGTCCTATGATTTAGATGCCAAATGTCTGTGCTTATATGAAATCGTATGTGTGCTGCTAGCCTAACACTCACCTGCTCTAACCAAATATTTTATATACTTCTCTCCCTCCACCTCACTATGTGTTTCTTGAAGGTAGGAACCTAATTTATCTTCATATATTTAATAACTAACAACTTAAATAAATGAGTTAACCATCAGCCACAGAAGAAATGCACAATTATAAATGCTGTTACTGCTTTCAGCCTGCATTCAGGCTATTGTTTTTAATTTACTTCATAAGTATGCACAAATCTTTGAAAGTTCTATCGAGGTTCTTCTGAATAGAGCCATAGCCTAAAGAAGAAAGGGGAGGGGGGAGGAGGAGGAGGAGGAGGAGGAAGAGGAGGAGGAGGAGAAATTGGTTAAAGGGAAGTAAGAGTTAAAGGAATAGACCTCATATTTAAAAGCAATGTAACAAACATTGATTCTTCTCAACTTTCAAACTTAGAAAGGCAGTATAGAATCCAGCTTAAGGACATGGTTTCTAGATTGAGACTGATGGCACTGAATCCTTAGCTCCATCACATAAGAGCTGTGTGAATGTAGTGAGTAGTGTCTAACTTTCCATGTTGTCCATCTATAAAATGGAAATAATAAAAGTTCTTCACTAGGTTGTTATGAGGTTCAATTGTGCAAATATAAGTGACAACATGTAAGTGTTTGATAGAATAAATAAACCTAAGTGAAGATACACTTACCGGTCAGAGATAAAGTGGGTTTTCCTTCTTATAAATGTTGCAAAATGCAAGTTCTCCAGTTGCATACCATTTCATGTTTTTCTGCCCTACCCACCACCATGCAATCAACAATAGTCTCCATATGTCTGATTGCTTACTTGCTTCCTTCTCGATAAATTTCTTCAATTGTACCTCTAACAAATCACTTCGGAACTTAGGAAACAATGAGAATATTAAGCACTTTAGTATCTTGTATTGTAATAGAACAATTTAATATTTTATCATTAGCTTGTTTCCTTCCCTAACTTCCTCCTGGTTTCATTTTGAATTTTTTGCTAAATTCTTATTTAGAGTTCAATGAGCCAAAACTAAAACTTATGGTCCTATAAAAACCAAGAGTAGACCTTGAATCAATAGGAACTATTTAGGAAGATTGCCCAATCATGACTACATCTCCATACCAAAAAACAAAATTAGTTTTGTGTTCAGTAGATCTAATCATCCCCTTTCAACTGATATATTAACTGGGGTGGGAGAGATGATCTCACTTAAAGAATTCTCACTGAAGCATTCTTACATGTTCTTACAATTAGGGGACAATGCTCCCATCTGGAATATAGGGTTCTTATGTGGTCATAGAAGCCTACCTCATAGAATCTCAGGGCTAGAAGATATGCACAGTCTCTCATCTGAAGAGTGAGACTGCATGGACACAAAGAGGACCAGACCTTGCCAATCCTCGCTTTGATTTCCATTGCCATTGTTCCCTTTCCAGCCTTCAGCCTTCCACTTTCCTTCCCCTGGATTACTGCACCCCCTAATTTGCTTGCCCCTAAACTTTCTCCTCATCCCTCAAATGTTGATCCTTCAAAATGCCATCAGAGCTGTCTTAAACAGGATTAGGTCCAGCTCTAGTCTGCAAATCTTGGCTTGCTCCCCATTGCTTGCAGAATGATCCCCAAAATCTTCAGGAGACATATGAGACCATTCAAGAGAAGACAGCCCAGGATCTGGCTCAACCCCCCTTCCCAGTTATCTCCCATCACAGCTTTTTGTCTTCCACCCTATTCTACCACTCCTTTCCTGGACACTCTCTTCCCTTTCTCCCACCATGTGCTGACCTCATGCTTTTCCTTCCACTCAGAATGTTCTCTCCTGACTTCTAGGCACAAGCTTATTGTATCAAATCCTGGTATAAAGGTTTCCTCTTCAGAACTCTCCTTGGCATCCTCTCATTCCTTGTCTTGTGTCAGTCTGTCTCTTGTGAGCTCCTGCTGCACGCTGTCCCCCATCGCCACACTTAGCACACACTGTTTTATGTGAAAGAGATTCCCTGACACATCTTCACTGTGTTGAAGCTCATTTAAAGCAAGAGTTGGGTTACCCACTTCTGAACCTCAGCACCAGGCAGAGCATTTTTTTTCTTTAGTTGTAGATGGACACAATGTCTTTATTTTATTGGTTTGTATGTGGTGCTGAGGATCGAACCCAGGGCCTCACGTATGCGAGGTAAGTGCTCTACTGCTGAGCTACAATCGCAGCCCCAGGCAGAGTATTTTACAACTTTCTGAATCTGAAAAAATGACAATTTCACTTGGAGATGTCCCCGAATATAACATTTTAGTGATAAATATTCCAGTTTACCTGTAATGAGTGATGTCACTTCATGATTTACTAAAGGATGAAATATGAAGCAGGCTGAATTATTACAAAATTTGTCTCTTGCCCAATCTAAACTCAGTAAAACTATTTTGAAAGGAAACTCTGATTTATTTTCTTAATTACTAGGTCGGCAATGACAGTTTCTTGGGGGGAAAATATAATGAAATAGAAAACTTGCCATTAAAACCCAATAAATTCCCCAAATCACTCTCATATGAAAGGTCTGTCCACATCAGATTTATTTCAGCATCAATATATCAGCACAACAGAAGACGAGTCATTACTAAAATAATACAGCTTTTAAAAAGCTATTTTAGGTATACTTTTCATTTTAACAGTGTGCACCTTGGGGTGCACAAACAAAACCCAGTGTTGTCAATGTAATAAGCTCCCCTGAGAAGGCTTCTTCAGCAAGTTCTAAACATCTCCTCTTAAAGAGAATAATTCAGGGAAACCAAAAAATCTCTAAACTCACAAACTAAAGAGCAGAAGTGAGCAATTATCTAGAAAATGGAGACAAATTAAAATCTACTTCCATTATATGGCTTTATTTGTTCAAACATGTATTGAGGACAAGGCCCCTGCCTTGTGTTTTTATCTGACACAGACCCCTAAACACTATCCTGAGACCATAGTAAGCTCTCATTTCATTTCCTAAATGATTAATTTTTACTCCATATTTTTTTAAAAAGTGGCTGAATTCCTCCACTTCACATTCCAAGTGCTGATATAAGGAAACCTTCTTTTCTTTTAAATCTAAAATGTTGATAAATGGTCCATGTTATAGGCTGAATTATGCCCCCCCATCCAGCACATACGTTGAAGCTCTAACTTCCAGTTCCTCAGAATATAATTGTATTTGAAAAGTCCACCTTGAAAGAGGTCAAGCTGAAATAACATAGTTAAAGGTGGTCCCTATTACTGGTGTCATGTGACAGAAGATTAGGACGCAGACAACACACAAAGATCTCCTGAAGATAGAGAAGGCAGTCAGGGCGAGAGGCCTGGGAAGAAGTAGCCTTGCCCACACATTGATGTCTGGTTTTCAGCCTCCAGAATTGTGAATATGCAAATTTCCGTTGTTTACCTCCCAGTCTGTATGATCAGCAAAGTAATGTAGCCCTCAAACAGAGAGAACTAATTTAAAAAGTTGTAAAAAGATTTAACTAGGTCTGGGGATATAGCTGAGTTGGTGAGGTACTTGCCTGGCATGCTCAAGGCCCTGGGTTCAATCCTCAGCACCACAAAAAAAAAAAAGAAAAAAAGATTTAACAGGGCTGGGGTTGTGGCTCAGTGGCAGAGCATTTGCAATGCACGTGTGAGACACTAAATAAACAAAATAAAGATATTGTGTCTGTCTATAACTAAAAAATTTTTAAAAGATATTTAAAAAGAAAAGATTTAATTACAAACCCGGTCCATATGCTCAGAGCCATAGCATACAATTTCTTGTCCCCTTTTTGTTATAAGAGAAAGTAAGAGAAAGCTTACTCTTCATTTTTAACCTTTACTAAAAATTGACCATCACCAATTTGAGGTTGGAAGAGAAGAAAAAAATTGAAGAATTTTAAAAGTATGGTATACATGCTTTGGTAATGTGTGAGAAACCAATCAGATAAGGATACGAAGAATTGATTGGCCAATTTGAAATCACACCATAAATACCAACCACAAGAGCGATTAACTCCCACCAACCATTCCAAGTTCTTTCTGTCTTGGGCAAGTTGGAAAGGCATCCATTATGCATCTCTCACCAATCGCCCAGCTCCCGGTTCCCCTTCCTCTTCCACCCGGTTCAGAAAGTAGGGAGCCCAAGTCGAAACACTTTATGCTGCAATGTTTTAATGGGAAGCCAAAACTCAGGACAAAATTGAGGCAGCTCATTAATGTTAAGAGCCGGCGAAGGGTTTTTCTACCTGCCCGGCCTCCGTCTGTCCCACGCTCACCGGGAACCCAGGTTGACTCTGTGCCTC
This sequence comes from Xerus rutilus, assembly GCA_028644305.1. Lineage (NCBI taxonomy): Eukaryota > Metazoa > Chordata > Mammalia > Rodentia > Sciuridae > Xerus > Xerus rutilus. The sequence continues at coordinate 270,749 of JAQQSJ010000042.1, forward strand.
CCGCACCCCATCCGCGCTCTCCCCTAGATCCTCCTGCCCGGGAGGGGGCCGAAAGAGCCTCTCCTACCTCCCTGCAAATGTTGATTTCCAGCTTTTCCTGAGCCTGCGTCTCCTCAAACTGCGTCCACTTTTTCTGGTAGCTTGGAACTCCTCGCTCCGCTGATCCGAAAACAACGCGTCCTGTGTCCATAGAAACAGTTTCGCGAGCTCGTCCCCTCTCAAAAGCCTTGAGACGTTTGCCCACATACTTTTGTCACTAAAGGTCAAAGTGACTCACCAAATACTTATGGGTATAAAACCGATTATGATGAAAGAGTGGAAAGAAAAGAGGTCAGGAAGAGAGAGGAGCAAGGGAAAAGAACTGAGGGACAGTTAACATTGCTTCCCTTTACTGTCATTTCTTCTTCCTCTTGTACTTTCCTGGAAAGGCAGGATTTTAAAAATAAGAGTAAAACTTACATGCAGCCTGCAGGTTGGAATGGCGGTCGGTAGCCTGTATTTGAAGTTGATAGAATATTGTTTTCCATGACTTATGAAGTAAAAAAATATATACCTTCTTATTCACAAGGCCAAGAAACCACCCATCTAATTAGTATTATATAAATTATATAGTAGGTGTGGGGACACCCCCCCTCCCCCGCACACACACAGAATCATAATCCAAAACTAACTTGAAAACACCTTGTATTTAATCGACAATAGCAGGAAATTTCTATAATATTGGCTACATTTTTACTCAAAAGTTATCTTGGTAAGCATTTTAAGAATATACCTTGTCTGATACATCAATATAGAAAAAGAAAAGTTTTTTAAAATAGCATTAATTACCAAAAGATAAGGTCATGCTAGCGGCAAAGGCAGAAACTTTGGGAAAAAAAAGTGATTTTGTGGATCCATAGTAATCAAAATTTGACTAGGGCTGGGGATGTTGAGACCTTGGGTTTGTTATAGAGTTGTAGGTCTGATTCTGGGGATTCAACACATTAGGTTGGGCTACTCGCCCCGAAAGCCAAACAGAAAAGGTAATTGTGAAAAGCATGAAAGAAACTTCAATCAGTGTAGCTATCTTTGAAGACAAGGGGACCCGTGTCCTTAGCTCTGTCATCTAGGGGCTGACAATGACTCTGAGGTTATGTAGAAAGGAGAATGAAGGCAAGGATTGGGAGTTTGCACAGTTGGAGGCTTTTTGCAGCTGGGGACACAGATGATCTTGGTCAGTAGTGGCCTGCTCCATCTTTATTTCAGAATTTGTCTCTCAGGGCCCTTGCTACTAAGAAAGTTGCTATTGCCTTGGACATAGTTTTGATTCTTGTCACAAGATGTTTATCCATCAGACTTGTTATTCTGGAATTTAAAGTGACTCAGAGTGAAGGAAACATGCAAAATGGAGGTGGAGATGCCAAGTCATTAATCCTGCTTTTAGTTACCATCAGACATTTGTAGGCAAAAGTGAAAAGTTTAAGTCTTTGTTACGGGTTCAATCCCCAACATCACACACACACACACACACACACACACACACATGCACGCACACATTTGTGACTACAAGTTGCTAGTCATAATTAATGCATTAAAAAAAAATTGGAATCAGTTTATTTCACATACCTACATTAAAATACAATAATAAAAACATAAGGTAGTTTGTTTCTATAAAACTACAGAATAGAAGACATAGAGACAAACCCACATAAATGAAATCATACTAGACAAAGGTGTCAAAAACATACATTGGAGAAAAGATAGCCTCTTCAGCAAGTGGTGCTGGGAAAACTGGAAATTCATATGCAGCAAAATGAAACTAAACCCCTATCTCTCACCATGCACAAAACTCAATTCAAAGTGGATCAAGGACCTAGGCATTAGACCAAAGATCCTATGCCTAATAGAAGAAAAAGTAGGCCTAAATCTTTATCATGTTGGATTAGGCCCAGACTTCCTTAACAAGACTCCTAAAGCACAAGAAATAAAATCAAGAATCAACAAATAGGATGGATTCAAACCAAAAAACTTCTTCTCAGCAAAAGAAACATTTAATGAGGTGAACAGAGAGCCTACATTTTGGAAGCAAATTTTTGCCACACACACATCAGATAGGGCACTAATCTCCAGGATTTATAAAGAACTCAAAAAACAACAAAACAAGCAAACAACCCAATCAATAAATGGACTAAGGAGCTGAACAGACACTTCTCAGAAGAAATACAATTGATCAACAAATATATGAAAATGTCCAACATCTCTAGTAATTAGATAAATGCAAATCAAAACTATTCTAAGATTTCATCTCACTCCAGTCAGAATGGCAATTATTAAGAATACAAGCAACAATAAGTGCTGGCGAGGATATGAGGAAAAAGGCACGCTTTTACATTGCTGGTGGGACTGCAAATTGGTGCAACCAATCTAGAAAGATGAGTGAAGAAGATTCCTTAGAAAACTTGTAATGGGGGGCTGGGGTTATGGCGCAGTGGTAGCGTGCTCGCCTTGCACGCGTGAGGCACTGGGTTCGATCCTCAGCACCACATAAAAATAAAGAGATTCTGTCCGCCTACAACTAAAAAATAAAATATATAAAAAAAAGAAAATTTGTAATGGAACCACCATTTGACCCACCTATCTTACTCCTTGGTCTATACCGTAAAGACTTAAAAACAACATACTACAGTAATACAGCCACTTTAATGTTTATAGTTAATGTTTATAGCAGCACAATTCACAATTGCTAAACTGTGGAAGCAGCCTAGATGCCCTTCAATAGATGAATAGATAAAGAAATTGTGGTATATATACACAACGGAATATTACTCAGCATTAAAAGAAAATAAAATCATGGCATTTTCAGGAAAATGGATAGAGTTGGAGAATATCATGCTAAGTGAGGTAAGCCAATCCCCAAAACCAAAGGCTGAATGTTTTCTCTGATTAGTGGATGCTGATCCATAATGGGGGTGGGCGTGGGGAGCATGGGAGAAATGGAGGAACTTTGGATAGGGCAAAGGGAAGAGAGGGGAAGGGAGGGAGCACGGAGGTAGGAAGGATGGTGGAATGAGATGCACATCATTACACTAGGTACATGTATAAAGACACGAATGGTGTGACTCTACCCTGTGTACAACCAGAGAAATAAAAAATTGTACTCTATACGTGTACTATGACTTGAAATGCATTCTTCTGTTTTAAAAATAAATTTTAAAAAAATTCAAACTCAAATTAAAACAAAGAACAATAATTTGTACAGAATTGGTAACTACAATGTAGTTGATTGTGGTAATTTGCCTAAGATTATTATGCCTTCAGTTCATAAATTGATACAAAGATGAAATTAGCTGCTGCTGCTTCTTTTCTCCTTCTTCTTCTCCACCCTTCCTTCTTCTTTTTTCTTTTGGTACCAGGGAGTGCTTAACCACTGAGACACACCCTCAGATCTTTTCTCATTTTTTAATTGTGAGACAGGGTCTCTCCAAGTTGCTTAGGGCCTCACTAAGTTGCTAAGGCTGGCTTTGAGCCTGTGATCCTCCTGCCTCTGCCTCCCGAGCTGCTAGGATTACCGGCATATATCATTGCGCCTGGCAAAATTAGCTTCTTAAAGGAAAATTTAAGGTGAAAATGTTAGCTACTTATCACTCTTTAGTCAGTAAAATTTATAAAGCATGATTCTTATATAAAAATCTTAGAATATGGGGCTGGGGCTGTAGCTCAGTGGTAGAGCGCTTGCCTAACATACATAAGGCACTGGGTTCCATTCTCAGCACAGCATATAAATAAGAATAAATAAATAAAGATCCATCAACAACTAAAAAAATTTTTTTTAAATCTTAGAATATTGTCATTTTCTTAGCTAATATTTATGGAACCTTTACTATGTGCCAGATATATGGCTAAAATTTTTAAAAATAATCTGACACTAGACATCTATCTGCTCTCTCAGAACTATTTCTGCACCACCATGGCCACCTTTGTGGAGCTCAACACCAAAGCCAAGATGCCCATTTTGAGTCTGGGCACCTAAAATCTGTTCCAATCAAAATCAAAGGTGTGAAGGTGGCCACTGAGGCAGAATATCTCCAGATAGATTGTGAATGCATCTATTAGAATGAGAATGAGGTGAGAGAAGCCATTCAAGATTTAAGAGAAGGTTGTACCATAGGGAAGTATAACTCAGATGAGCAAATGATGATTTCTTTCACTTGTTTGATCTGACCAAATGTTTGTTAAACAACAGGAACTCTACTCACACTGCAAAGATAAAAAGAATAGAAATAATAAAAGTTTAAAAAATTAATACTATATCCCATTTCAGCCTTCATATTCACTAATCCTTAATCCTCAACTAGTACTTATGGAAAATGTATTTATCGTTAGTTGTAGAAATCATTGTCACAGGAGAAGAGATATCTCCAAAGAAGGGTCTGAGAAGGGGTACTTGATTTAGGACCAGTGGGGCTCTTGATAGGAAAGAATTTCAGCATGTGTCAAAGGCATAAATAGAGGTTTATTTAAAATAGTAAAGGTATAATCAAGGTAGAATGGGAACCATCTCCAGAGGGAGGACCAGCAACCTGATCGTGTGGGATGTTGTTATTCATAGAGGGACGGAGCTAGAGTCTGGACAAGAGGTGAAGCCATTTTACACAATTTTGTGACAGTGCTCCCTGTGCTTGCACACTGCCCTCATGTTACAAGGGCAAGGGTCAAGGGCACTCCCTCTGATTCTCAGCATCTCTCCCTTTAGCCCTGAATTCCCATCTCAAACTCAAAGAAATTGTGATTTGCCAAATATCATACAATTACTAAGTATTATTATAAGGTGTTTTTTCTCTTTAATAAAAAAATTGGGTAAAATATACACAAAAATAATTCAAATGAATTCTTTCTTAACTACTTTAAACATCTCAATTAAACTCAATATGTATCTACTGAATGATTTCATGAATCTATTTTAGAAAAATACTGGGTAAAAGAGCCTAATGAATGTTCTATTTAGAAAGCATACGGATTCCTTAAAATATAAACTTTATTCTGTCAGAAAGCAAAGAATCTGCAGACTTTTCTCTACTTTGAGGAAAACTGCAAAGGTCAACTACAAAGTTGGAGGGCACGCTCTTCAACACTGTCATTAATTCTGCCACCGAGTTTGGGGTTCTCAACCCTGACTAGAACCCTCAGATTTGACAATTCACCAGAAAGACTCACAGAAATCACTGAAAGCTGTTATGTTTAGGATGATAGTTCATTGCAGAAAAAGGACACAAATGAGAATCAGCCAAGGGAGGAGGCTCACGGGCAGAGAGCAGGGTGCGGCGGAAGTACCAGGCCTGGAGCTTCTGTCCAGCTCCTCTATGAAGTCAGGACAACTGGCTGTCCCATAATTGTCCTAAGGCAATGTTCATGGGACCAGGAAAGCTCACCTGAGCATGTTGTCAAAGTTTTTAGTGGGATTTCATCACAAAGGCCTGATTAATTGATTCCCTATATGGTTAATCAGTTTCTAGGTTGACTAATATCATGTGACCAAAGCCCTCACCTTAAGTTGTCTTACTGCAGTGGCCAGTCCCCTCCCTAAGACTATGCAGGTGTGGCCAGCTCCCCACCCTGAATTGCATTGTTAAGCTATCCAGTGTGACTGTGCCCAGGCAAACAAAGATCTTCCTGTCAGGCACAACAACCCCAGGGCCCAGTTTACTTCCCAAAAGCCAGGGCAAAGATCAGACTTTCTCTCTGGGTGAGAGATTCTCTTCTACAAATTGTTTACTGAACACCGTCTATGTGTAGTTTAGTCATTGTCCAATTTTTATTTAGTAGCTCAGAATCATGAAAAGCCTGTGAGTTCCCACCTCTGCCTTCTGCCCTCTCTGGAGAAGGCAGCTTCTTTTGCCCTTTCCCCACACAGATTATGAGTCTGGGAGAAGTGACAATATTCTTCAGCCTTCCTATTGTCCTTTGCACATCTTTATTTGCCTTTTCTTTAGAAAAAGTCACCTCTTGTGAGGTTGAAACCAATCATCTCCCCATACCTACTTTCTAACAAATTCCAGTCATTTCCACTTTTACAGACTGGAAACTTCCTCAGTCTGAATGGAATAAAATGCAGTTTCAAAGATAATAAAATGCAGAAAAAATACAATGTGCTCTTACTTTTATAGACCCTCCAACCACTTGGTGGCAGTATCTTAAAGTTTAGCTGTTTGAAATTTTAGAAATTTAAAAGTAGTAATAACTTGAAATGACACCAAATAGCACATGATCAAAGCTGCAAAGCAACTCCCCCCCAGATGTTCCCTTTCCAGTCAGAAGTTAAACTACTGTTACAATGTTGTAGGTTTTCAGACATACCCCTTCTTGGGCTGGGCGGGGGTCACTTGGTGGTACAGGGCATGCGCGAGACCCATTGTCAACACAGTACTAGTACTAGTACTTTACTTCTCCCCAATCTATAATGAACCTATTATAGATGCATGCAATTGCTGCTATGGAGCAGGAAAGTACTGGATTAATACTTATACCACTTTACTTTTATGTGGCTTTACTTTTTGCAGTTCCTGAGTCCTGATTTGTATCTTTTACATTGGCATTCCTTCAGGAAACTGGAAGATCCTTCTTTTAGTAACAGAAGAGGTGCTTTCCTAACTCAAATACTGACAAAAAATTGATTCTAAGTGCTGATAATTACAACCTTCTTTCTGTATTCACTTCAGTTATGCTCAGATTTCTTCTTAAACTACTGATAATGATTGGTTGATTGATTGATTGACACTTTACCACTGTGCCACAACCCCAGACTTTTTTAAATTTAATTTTATTTATTTTGAGACAAGGTTTGCTAAGTTGCTTAGGGCCTCACTAAGTTGCTGAGGCTAGCCTTGAACTTGTGAAACTTCTGCCTCAGCCTCCCAAGCTGCTGGGATTATAGGTATGTGCCACTGTGCCCCGCTTGATAATGATTTATTTTAAAACCATGAATTAAATTCAATTAGAAGTTAATATCAAATAGTAATATTATCATTGAACTAAAGGAAAAATTAAATATTGGTAAGTTGTTACTAATTATTGAATGATTAATGCTCTCTCAAACTCTCCTGTTTTCTTTTGTTTTTCTCCTACTGATTTGGTTGTGATAGGGACAGACAGATACAAGTGGTGGGAACATGAGGTTAAGGGAATAATTCTATAAAATGAGCCCACTGCGCTGACCCCACATTTTTTTCCCCCAAGAAGCAAGTTACCTGAGGCCTACCTGGCTTAAGTGGACAAGTTATGTCACATTCCTCAGCAAACTACCTGTGATCTGTAGGAGAAATGAAGGCCCAAAATAATGTTGATAAGAGGAACCCAAGTTACCCCAAAGGGGGAGACTTTTGTGGCCCTTTTTACAGACCAGATTCCAAAACTCAGGGAGAAGAGAATAATTTTTCCTAATGATAAAATATGTAAGAATTTATGATTAAGAATCCAACTAGAATCAGTCAGCATGGGCCAAAGTTACCTAGAGTTTTCATGGCAGTGGAGACTTAAAAGCCTGATGTCATCCTACTGTCAATCAAAAGTCAAGAGGTAGAGCCAGGCACAGTACACACCTGTAATCCCAGCACTTTGGGAGGCTGAGACTGGAGAATTGCAAGTTCAAAGCCAATCTCAGCAAAGGCAAAGTGCTAAGCAACTCAGTGAGACCCTGTCTCTAAATAAACACAAAATAGGGGTGGGGATGTGGCTCAGTGGTCAAGTACCCCTGAGTTCAACCCCAATACCAAAAAAAAAAAAAAAAAAAAAAAGTCAAGAGGTGGACTTGGGCAGCATTCTCTGGAAACTTCTCTGGGATCCCCAATAAAATTGGAGTGCATATACAGCATTCTTGGCAAAATATTCCATGAGGAGGAAATGATAACCAACAATGAAAATTTACGAAGAGAGGAACTACACTAGAGGAAAGACCATTCAAAAGAGAAAACAACTCAAGGTAAAAACCAAAAACTAACCAAAATGACTGGAATTACAAATCATATTTCAATAATAACCCTGAATGTAAATGGCCTAAATGCACCAATTAAAAGACATAGACTGACAGACTGGATTGAAAAAAAAGACCCAACAATATGCTGTCTTCAAGAGACTCATCTCACAGGAAAAGACATCCACAGACTGAAAGTGAAAGGGTGGGAAAAAACATATCACTCACATGGACCCTGCAAACAAGCAGGAGTTTCTAGCCTCATATCAAATAAAGTGGACTTCACACCAAAGATGGTGAAAAGAGATAAAGAAGGTCATTACATAC